>CABFWB010001403.1:64742-96156 GCA_902151455.1 Timema bartmani
ACAGACAGACAGACAGACAGACGGAAATTCAAAAACCACTTTTTCGGATTCAGGAAGTCATGAAACGTCAAAATTCATCAAAATCTCGAGTTCGATTTTTTTGACGATCACCATACTTTCTCTACCTGTAAGATAGAGAGAAAGTAAAAAAGGTTGTATCAATTCTAGCTGTAAAATTAAGGGTAGTTTACTGATTATTTCTATTTGAAAACTCAACACATTTATTAGAAAAGCTAAAAATAAATATACATTTTTAAATGGATATCTGTGGATTGTTATACGTGATAGATAATTTTGAATTTTGGTTCCTTGGAGGAACATTACTGAAAACTAATCTTTCTAAATTTCAAATGGTTTGAAAATGTTTCTTCTTTTTTCAAAATGCTATTTGGAGATTTTCTCAACACATTAATTGGAGTTTATGTCGGTATTTCTTTTAAAATTAAAATAAATCAATTAATAGTTGTTTACTTATAACTAATTGTTGAACATTTGATTTTTTTTTAAATGCCTTTAACCATTTTGCTAAACAGTCTGTCTAGACAGTGTTTAGACTTAGTAATGTGTAATGTTGTTTTTTCTTAGGAAATCTTATTTAATGGTGTTATACTGATAGCTTTTTTTTTGAAAAAATAATCTCAACTCTAATAGATTAAATGAGAACGTATATGCGATTGTCTCGTACCATTCTTTTATTCTTGGAAAGGTTTGTGGTAGTCATTCATACGAACATTCAAGATCGTGCCTGAATAAGAGGCTCTTTGATTCACACAGAGAAAGGACGTTAAAATATCCGACTCTCCAACAACACTTTGTTAGCGTTTCTTTCTGTTGCTTTAATATCCCTTCTTTTTGTCATGCTATTCAACCGTAATCCCATTCACACAGGATGGCATCCCAACGAAGCTGCTGGTAGAGGGCTTGTGATTACCGATCATATATCTATTTCAGTGGGTGTGTTGATATAACTAAAATACAAATATCTTAGTCAATATTTAATATTTAAATAAGATTCCAATAGTTTTCCTTCCACACTATTTTGAGCAGAGCTTTATTTCAGCCATTACATATTTAATAACACAATATTTATAACACCTAAAAAATGTAATAATTAAACTGAAATAAGTATTAATATATTTGTAGCCAGTTTGAAAATAAATTCGACAGTAAATAACTCATATACATTTATACATGAAAATAACTATAGATACATCTATAAATATATATAAATAATTGGTTTTATTTAATCTTTTCATAAAATAATAAAAAATATATTATAAAAAGTGGGTTGTAAGTAATCAGATGTAAATTAATATAAAAATATATATGAACATTTTCTGAACGTGTTTCGTAATATCTATATTAAGATTTAGTAAATATAGACCTATATTAAATATATTGGTTAAATATGTGTATATATATACTTATTTACTCACTCTATGGCATTAGGAACATGAAATTTCATTGCTGCAGCTATTGAATTGCTACGCCACCTATCCCTATCTTGACCTAGTTATATCTAGTCCACCTAATTACACCCTATCTCTTTCAGGTCCATTCAAATGTTATCCTCCCATCTGCGCCTAGGTCTTCATAATGGTCTCTACCCATCTGGATCTGGTTTGTCAGTCATTACCCTGAAAAAGGTTCTAGAATCTCCCATTTGCGAGTATATTATACATCAATATGTGTTTGATAAAATTTTAATGTATTTATAGCTGGTTACTGCTTACCCTCTTTTGAATGACATTTTCTGAAAAAATAAAAAATTTGAAATTTACTTTCAAAGATTGAATTACCTTGAAATCACTGAATAAATAAAAAATTTGAAATTTACTTTCAAAGATGGACTTACCTTAAAATCATGGGTGAATAACATAGATAGTAACATTTAAATAATGGATTTACACCAATTTTGTAATGCTAATTGTGTGAAACTTGTTAGAAGTCGAGACAAAGTGATTCGAAAACGGTCATGCATTTGAGATGAAGATTATTCGGAAATTCATTCTAAGAATGTCAATATGAATCCAATCAAACATTTTAATTACTATATACTTTATTTATTAGGCAGAAAGACAAAGAAAAATAATCTCAATCCTTTTAATATAGGCCTACATTTACACAGTCTGCTATGGTCCCTGATTACTTTGCCATCTGATCAGTGAAAAGGGGTCTGAAGTATATATCTGCAGGTCCCCCTTTTTAACATGCTTTTATTCCAGATACATAAAGTGGTATTTTCATTTTGTTGCAAATTTATTTATAGGTTCTTACATTGCATTGTTCCTAAACCACAAAATTGTTATTACGTAAATCAAATAAATAACGACCATTTATAAATCCAACCGGATTCTATCTTTAAATTGAAAGTAGCAAGCATTGATATAATAAAGAATAAGTAATAAAGATATTTATTGAAATCTATCTCTTTCTTGAGATAAAATATTCTTAGAGAATCAATTTTCCTATAGGGTTTTAAGATCATGAGCAACACCTTAAAATTATTTCTTCTTATTATCATATTGTATTAAGTTGTATATGGAGGAGGTGTACCCAGACCTACATGGAGGAAGGGTGAAAACTGTATAGTAAAAATATACCTCTATACACCCAACCAGGATTTGAACGCTGTTCTCCCCGTCAAAGACAGTCCAGTATATTTTGAGAGTTACGCCTTAGAATCTTACACCATTCAACTACCGAAATGGGTCTTAGGATTATTAGTATATGGAACAACCCAAAGTGCACAAAAAATCACTTGCATCCTATCTCATTTAGAAACACGGGAAGATTAATAAATATTAGATCCACGTGGATTTCAAACAAAGCTTTTTAAATGTCAAAACAATAGCTAATTTTATAATAGCTAAATGACGTTGTCACCGGATAAATGCAAACAATTATTATTATTAGCACCGCGTCTTACTACCCGTTCGGGTTATACGCACTTACGCTAATGTGCAATGGTAGGGTGATTGTGAGATGAAATGGAGGACCTACAGTTTAACGTGGAATCCGAACCACGGTAGAGGCCTGGCATTCCTCACATTCACAAGTTGTGATTAATACACATCTTGTCAGAGGTGAAGGAAGGGTTTGGCAATCAGATAAATCTGTGCCGGGACCGAGGATTGAACCCCGGACCCTCAACACTGAAGTCTGACACCTTACCCCTAGACCACCAGGTCACCCCCATGCAAACAATTGTTTAAGAAAATGGGTGGGGGAAGGGGAGGGGGTGACAAGAAAATGCATTGTCATTTAAAGGAGAAGAGATTGAGAATAGTGATATTGCGCCTTGATTTTATTCTGGTATGATGGTCTTGTGCATAGACCTGCTGGCAGTCCATGATATAATATATCATACAATTGTTTTTATGGAAAATATTCATTATTAAGTTAAGGTTAACATTGATCCACCTCCTTGAACGAGGTGGATCACTTTCTCCCATAAGGTTAACATTGATCCATCTCCTTGAATGAGGTGGATCACTTTCTCTCATAAGAATAGCATTGATCCTCCCCATTACGAAGTTGGGTCACTTTCTCCCACATTGTTTCTCTTAACTGGGGAGGTGGGTCACTTTCTCCCATAAGAATAGCATTGATCAGTTATATAAAACGTAGGAGAGATATTGATACGAAAAGTAAACTTGCAAACAGTAAACCTACGATTTTCTGACCATTCTTTTGCGGATCAATGACGATACAACAAACCAATTGCAGAGGAAATTGCTGGGAGTTTTTGTTTCTGAATATGAAGAGCCACCATGACACTGTTATGTGGTTGTACATGGCAGACAAGGGACCCCAAAATTGCTGTCAACTTTTAAGTCCTCATTTTTATCCTTTGATGGACTCCCTCCTCTTTACCCAAGGTGAACCAGGTTGGGATCCGGAGTTGTAACACAAGGCCCTCGCAAATAAAATAAACGCACTAGAATGACCATGCTTCAGTTTGTTCATATAGATTTGCTGTTATTGGAGCTTTCACCCACATTCGACAGTCACAGAAATTATTTCAAAAACACTTAGTAGATCAGTACTGCAGGGTGGAAACACAGAGGATGCAATAAAAACTGTGTCGTTTACATTAGTTGTTTGAGTTCTTCGTTTTTTGCCAGTTGTGGAAAATAAAATAACTCAACGTGGCAAAAGGAGCTGAAATGGCTTGATGTTTTCTCTGATTCAAATTGGTACTCTTGGCAACTGTAACATGTGTGATTCATTAGGCCTACAGAATTAGTAATAACGGTGTGTTCATCAATATCATAGACTCTGAAGGGGTAGGTAGTGGTAGCTGCCTTCATTTGGAGCTAACTCTTGGCGTAAGTGCACGCTGGTATCCAGTTCTTTCTGTCTCGTTTCTGTGGCTTGAGCCAAGCCTCCATGGTCCTTCTCTAGAAGGCATAGTGTGGACTGTGTGTGGTTATGAGTGGGCAGGTTGGTCGAGAGGAGGGCGATATAATGCACCATCTCTTCCTCTCATGAATGCGCAGTGAGCCACTGCACAATGAATATTATATATATATATATATATAAGATAAAGAGAGTGTGAGATAAAGAGAGTGAGGTTGAGATAGAGAGAGTGAGATTAAGATATAGAATGAGAGTGATTTAGAGTATAGATGGGTTGATACAAGTTTTTTTCTTAACTTGACAATCTTACAGATGCCACCAATTTCTCACGATACTCGGTACCAATACTCAAGTCAATACCAACCCATTAGATAGGATTAACCACACTGACATTATTAGTTTTTTCATATTGTCTATTTTTTTAACTATGTTAAGATAACACACATAATTACCATACCATAATCATTAGCACTACTATATGTTTGAAGATGCTTTACAAATATTAGGCTATAACTATTAAATAATACTATTTTATATAAGTAACACGTAAATAAAACCAAGACAAATGTCTGAAATACATATATAGTTGTCCTTAATGTTCAAAGTGTTTTATACCAAGCTTTCTTTCCCAACTCCAAATTTTTGTTAAGGAAAACCAACATTTTAACTCTCTCAGGAACAAGCTTGATTCTCTTTTGGTCACAGATCAGACCTGCTGAGCTGAAAAGCCTCTCGGATAAACCACACAAATACTATTTTCAAGCTGTCTGAGATTTGGGTAAATGATTCGGTCTTTCCAGTAACTGAAAACATTAGCACTAGGTGACAGCATTGATTCGTTTAAAAAAGTTGTAGCCTCCTCTTCTTCATTTCTTGGGTCAGTTGATGAGTTGGTTTTAGCAGCCGAGTAGTAGTACTATGCCCATTCTACACCACTGCCGTGCCCGTGGCTGCTGTTGTTGATGCATTATCGCCAAGCTTTGTTTGTTTTTCATAATGTAGCATACCAATTAAGTGTGGTGACACTACAATCCCTATATTTTATTGTCATGAGCTAGAAATCACATTTTTAATAGAGTTCATTGTGATTTCTTCTACTTTTGCGAGGATTTTTCAGGATATTTCTATTTTTTCGATACTCGATACTATTTTTAACTACCCATTTGATACTCGATACCCCCAAGTATCGATGGTATCAAAGTATCGCGAAGAGTATCAACCAATCCCTAATTTAGAGAGAGTTTGAGAGAGAGCGTTCAAGAGATACAACGTTTGATAGAGAGAGCATTTGAGAGAGAAAGAGAGAGAGCGAGCCTTTGAGAGATAGAGAGCGTTTAAGAGAGAGAGCGTTTGAGAAGGAGCTTAAGAGAGAGGGTATAATAAAGATAATGTGAGATAAATTTTCTGATAAAGAGTGTATGTGAGAGTAGAGAGAGTGTGAGAGAGGTGTAAAGTGTGAGGAAGAGAATGAGAGAATACTATACGAGAGAGTGTGTTATAAAGTATGTGTGTGTCTGTGTGTGTGTGTGTGTGTGTGTGTGTGTGTGTGTGTGTGTGTGAGGGTAGAAAGCGTGAAAAAAAGTGTCAGATTTAGAGAGAGAATGTGAAAAAATAGATGTGGTATACGAAGCATTACGGTACTTTGAATGTGTTATAACCAGCATCCAAACATAAATATTCATCCAAAGATAAAATTGTGATGTGTTCGGACCAACAAATAAAGATTGAGCTATTATTTTTAGCCAAAGAAATATATTTTATTTAGAGATTTACGGCCATGCAGCAAATAACGGTTTCCATTGTGATTGAGCAAAGAATGCAAAACCGAAAATTCTACGTGAAAATCTGGTTTTCGTGGAAAACTAATATTTTTCCCCACATCCTGGACTCCTAACCGTTGAAATTAGTGGTCGTTTGTCAAAATCTGTTAAGTCATTTCCTCATAATATCTGTTACCGGAAACGGCTTTATCAAATTATATATAAGATATACTTATATATAATTGTATATTTATATATACCTATACACAATTGTATATCTATATATGTTTATATATAATTTGTATTTACATACATACATAAACATATATATTTATAGATACTTATATATATTAACACTTAGGGGCCAATATATAAAACATGTGTATAAATATATATATTTGTATTTATATATATTTTTATTTATATATAAATATATATTAATATGTATTTTATTTATAGATAAATATATATATTTATTTTCATATAAGTATATACCTTTATATTGACATATATATAAACATATATATTTATAGATACTTGTATATATATATATATATATACACATAAAATATATATTTATATATAAATATATTTGTATATAAAAATATGTATTTATATACATTTATACGTAATTATATTTATACATATTATATATATTTTCATATATATAATATATAAAACTATATTAAAGATAATAGTAAAATTAAAGTGTTATAGTTCTAAAGTAGTGAGCTTAAATTAATAGTTGTGTATGTTAGGTTTGCATTTTAAATAACTTTAAATAAAGGATGTGAAGGTTTTAAATAGCTAATTAAATTTAGTAAATATCTATGTTCAAATAAATCTAATTATAACAGTAAAATAATAAATATATATACATATTTAAATACATAAAGATATTTATTTACATATGATACATAATAAATGTGTATTTTGATATAAATATTTGGTCATAATTTAGAGTCTTAGTTGCCTACATTAGAAAAAAGGTTTACCCCTCACACCTATAGTTTTTTAATTTTTAATATTATTCATCTCCTTTATTTCATAGTGTATGTGTTAAACAAAATGAGTGTTTTCTCATAAATATTTTCCAAACATGTGTCTATTTAGTGGGAGTAGTCAACCACATGTCAAAGGGAATCTGGTTCTATTCCAAGTGGTGCAGTGAGTATTTAGGCTATTATTATATAGGTTCATATTTCCATAATGTTATTAAATATCTAGAATTCTAGATGATAGGACTGAGTGTCTAGTATTATACATTTTTATTTCAAGGACCACTTTCGAAGTCAGGTTTGGGTTTTTAACGAGCATTGAAACCAGATAGTCTTAATTTCTAATAAAATACATTTCAAGCTCCTGTCTAGTTACTCAGAAAAAAAGTGACTAAATCATGTCTATTGCTTACTCTAACAATGAAATTAACAAATTAAATGTAATAATATGCTACTTCAATATGAACGACGATGAAACATTAAATGACAGGCTTAGTGACTCTTTATACGCGAATGTTGTATTTCATTTCTTTTGGGTGACTGGTTAGGTTTTTTTTCTTAATCTATCTTCAAAACTGTATCGGCATTCTGGTTGGCTTCTCCTAGAGTTGAAACCATTCATTAACTAGTCTTGTGTTCCATTAATATCAAAACCCCTATGGAAGCAGAAAAGTATTTACATTTCTCATTCTCATTTACGAATGTTAAAATTGTTCGTTAGCTCATTTAAGTATGTCACAACGCACTTTTTTTAATCAGTACAATCCTAAATGTTTTCATTTCTACACCCTATAATTTGATTACTTTGGGCATTATATATATATATATATATATATATATATATATATATATATATATATATATACACACACTCAATACTATACACACAAATATATTTCTCTCGCCCACACTAACCAGGCCAATATTGGAGTGATACGAACAAATATTTATTTATTTTTGTGGTTTTCTTTACTAAACCAAATTTGTTCATCTCGAATATTTCCAGAGAAACATTTATAGCTACATATTTTATCTTAAAGCTCTTAGGAAAATCCATACTCATTTTGACTTAAAATAGCTATTTAGGATACGATCAGTAATTCATAAAATAATAGAATTTTCATTTGTAATGGCCAACTAAATTTGTATTGTAAATTTATTTTTGCGTTTTATTGATGTAAGCATGTGAACCAAATTGTTTACCAACATTTTGTGTAAAAAATATTCAACCATTTTTATTTATTTGAAGTAATATATCGATATATGCAGGCAACACACAATAAAATGTTTGTTTATTCTACTTCTTCTAGATATACCACTAATGAAATATCAGATTATGCAAATCTAAATGTACAATAATACGTTTAATAGAAGTACCAAATTACAAATGTATTCAAATATATAATATATATACATACACATCTATATACATCTTTACTTCCTTGCTTGGCGTCTTACTATCTATCCTGAATCCTGACCATCCACATATTTTCACTGATAAGCTAGCGATTGATGAGGAACGTATTGTTTACAGAAAGTGTATCTACGTTTTCTAGAAGGGTTAGTGGGGAAATATTTAATAAAAAACACTTTAAACCCCTGGCTGGGTTTGGAACCTTGATATATCTTTCACTGGCAACCTATAACAGACGAGAATGACACCTTTGTTCATAATTCCAATACGGTTGATATAATATAATGCATACAGTAAAAGTAGGCCTATGTGCATTGTCGTAGTTAGTGTTTGGTATTTTATTGTTGCAACACTTTTTTTTAAAAGTGCGTGTATTTATTTATCAATGTAAAATAGAATTCTCTGATGTCAAATAAATTAGTGAATAAAATAAATGCTTTCTGAACTACATCTAATTCACTAAATTGGGTTTGATTTTGAATAATTCTTTATTTTATATAATTATTATTTACTGGTATTTTTCTACTAAAACATATAAAGACATCCTAAAGGAAAATGAAACAATGTAAATGGTAAGTAGTTCAGGTATTATAGTAAATAGTTGACTTCGAAGGTTCAACCCTTCCAACCTCCTACTCCACCTTTTTATTTTTAAACTTCACTAAGGTGTCTGTAATCTTTCAGGACCAAAAAGATCTAACCACCAGTTAAATGGAACCTTTCGATTTGAAAGTAGTTTTAAGGACTTATAATGCAAACCTACCTTCTTAAGAGCTTCATTAGGTTCTCTAAAAGATAATCAAGGATCTACACTAAGTCGGAGCATGTGTACTCTCCAGACTTGGAATTATATACCACTAGTAGTCATTATTCTTTGGTAATCGGTGGTAAGGAGTTCATTACTTCTTGCCTTCCCATTCTACCAAACTTTTACAAGCAGGGCTTCCATTTACGGTTTGTTAGAAATAAATCAATGTGTATCCTAATGTTTTATTGCTATGCAAGAATAACCAATGACCAAACAACCAATGAAATACATTTCTAATGAAGACATGAATAAAATTAAGACTTTATATTTATGTATTATTATTGGTATGTGTGAAAATTACAAAACAAAGCAAATGTGAAATAAATATAGGAACCAAAGGCAACTTAATAAACTATTTAACTATTTCCTTAATCTAAGCCTAGGATTTAAAATATATGTTTTTTTTTATGTTTTCATGAAATTTCGTTCTAATACCCTATGTTTTAAATGACTGTTCTATATTGTCCTGCATTAATAACCAATAGTTAATTAGTAGATTAAGTTTATAGTGTAGGACAAGATGGAGTTTTTATATGAGTATGTTGAAAACGTAAGCAATTAAGAATTTGAGAGCATATTATACTAATAACTACACATAAATGATAGGACACAATTGTATAAACATACTCATATAAAGTAATAAATCTTGGAACAAAATTTAAAAAAATATATTTTCAGTAAACTACTCTTAAGTAAATTTTACTTATAAAAACAAACACTTCATTTTGTTAATCACAATAAACACTCTTCATATACTTTTTTTTTAAGTCGTTCTAAAATTATGTTTAAATGCCAAATTTTCAAAATTCTGTTTCTGCTAAACAACTCTTAAATTATTAATATATATAAAATAAACATTCATAGCTATCTATGAATCGTTGCTTCTCCTATCACGTAGAAAAAGAAACGATTGCTCTTTCATAATTAAATAAGTTATACTTGATGAAGGATAGGAAATATATAGGTCTAACAAATAAGTTTATTAAAAAGCAAAAAAAAGATATAGAATTACATATGAGTGACAAGATTTTAACTCAATTAATTAACTATAACTGTATTCTGTTATCAAGGTAGAAAACATTGGGTTGGACAAATAGGTATTAATACGTTGTAGACAAGGAACCGACAGAAGTTATATAGAACACTTCGTTTAGTTTAATAACTCTAGAAATAGGGATATTCGCTCTTACTCGATCGATGAAGCGTCTGCCACAGCTTGACATAGTAAAAGGGGGAACTAATTTTTGGCAATATACAAAAAGACAGCCTAGCCAGGCTAATACCATACTAATACCTGTAAGGTATAATCATGAATTATAGTGAAACAATATATAAAATAGATACATAGCATCAAATCCTATATTTTTAGAGTTACTAAGAAGAATATTATTTAAGCTATCTTGCTTGTATTAACCCTCAAGGAGAGTTACAAAAAACCAAATACTAATATCCTATAAGAGGAGCTTCCCTTTTACAAATAATAGTTGGCTAACAATTAGACATCTACACAGTAATTTACTATGGCCGGTCATTTCCTAATGCCAGAGCAATCAAAATAGTAAATGTATACATTTACCCATTACTAGGGAATACAATAGCTAATACAAACTATCTTTGAATACTAAAATAAATATGGCACCTGAAGGGGCCGAAAGAAAGCATTATCCTCGTGGGTCACTACTTCAACCTTGTACTGCTCCCACAGGTTGCGCACCGTAAATAGCTACACAAACAAGGGTGTAATCGTGACTGCAACTAGTTACTGACCTAGCTAGGTCCACGAAGAAAGTGTTAGATGATATGATTGTAGCCATAAAGAGATTCTAAACGTGATAATACCTTTTAGGGTGTCATAAAAAATATAACGATGTCTTAAGGACTTAGAAAAGGAAATCTAACTCATAGACTCAGTATACTCAATAGCCTGGTCCTATACATATTTAGAGCATAGAGCCCTACTATTTAAACTATGCCTTATGGGCATAGGGAAATAATCGTCAGACTATCTGACCCAAGAAACTATGTCTGATGGACATAGAAAATAACGTCAGACATTCCGACAAAATAAACCATGTCGAGTGGACATAGAAAATAATGTTAGACCTTCTGACACTAAAAATTGTGTCTGATGGACATAGAAAGTAACTCAGACACTCTAACACAATACACTAAGTCTGGTGGACACAGTGGCGCAGGAACGTTTTTATTTGGGGGGGTAAAAATAATCATGTACTTTTATAGGGGATCACTTTTTTTGAGATTTATAAAAGACCAGGGAAATGTAATACAGCTGTCCCTCGCACTACGTGAGTGATTGGTCCTGATAAATAATCGCGTAACATGAAAATGCACAAAGGTAATTAATTTTAACATGGGTGAGATAGGGATTATTCCAAATGAAAAAAGTAAACAAAAACCTAAAACTTGTGAATGAATGCAATTTTTATTAATTTATCTAACTATTACAATGCTATAGGTAGCCTACACCTATTGTAAATCTTCAATCCCCCGAAATTTGTACACAAATGCAATTTTTAATAAATGTATCTAATTAATACAATGCTACAGGTACATTTACTGTTAATCTTCAATCGTATGATAAATTAACTGGATCTGGAAAATCAGGATTATCACTATCTTGCGCTCTTGATGGCCCTTGGACGGTAAGCTCTTGCTCTCTGGAAGGCCTTGGGACAGTAACCTCCTGCTCTCTTGAAGGCTCTTGCCCGACAGTTCTTACTGTCGTGAAGGTCCTGGATCATTAGACTGAAGATTTTCAACTTTTTAGATGAAATGGTTAAGACTCAGCTGACGGGCAGAATTCTTCCTCTCTCTATAGAGTTATTTGTAGCTAACCTAAGAACTCAATCTCTCTAGCAACTTTGGCGCTTCTACCCATGCAGCAATTTGTTTTGTTGAAGTTGTTTAGTAAGCTCAATAACGTTGGGCTCTTCCTTATCATCCCTTATGCCATTTTACATTTCTAGAAGATCTTTATTGGTGAGTTCTGTTGAGTGGGATTGGAGCAATTCATCCACATTTGCCTGGTCAATGTCCTCAAATCCAACTTCTTGCTTTGTCAACGATGTCATTTCTTGAATTGTAAAGCTCGTGTTCAGGATCAAAAATCATGAGAATCAGAAACTTCAGGCCAAATATTTTTCCAAACTCCCTTTATACAGGACTGTTTAACTTCTGCCCATGAATCTCAAATGTTGTCAATACCATCCCCTTAACACAAAACTGTACAGTAAATATCTTTGTCCTCACTGGAATGTGCACGCACAAGGTCAAGCCACCACCGCACAGGGTGACTACAAAACTACAGCCAACCATGCATTATTATTTATTTATTTTTAATTGCATTATAGCAAAAATATGTAAAGTGAGATTGCATATAATTAGGGATATCTGTATTTAACGGTCCCATTTTCCATTTTTCTCATTTATTTTAGTGATGCCAAACATTATAATTAATACACACAAAACTAATTAAGAAAAATTATATCTGATGCAGCTCAACAAAAAAATTTGAAACGCTGAGAATTAAATTAGTTTCCATACACCTTGCTCTATATTTGTTACTAGATATAAAACCACTAGCTAGTTTTGCAAATTTCAAGTTTGTTGAACCTCTCAGGGTATGCATTAATCAGACACAGGTGATTTTGTCCATGGTGCCTCGTCGTGGAGCGAGGATAGTTTTTTATTAGTATAAGTATTGAAAAACTTCTTTCTGCAGTAGCTGATGTAGCTGGTAACAATATCAAAGTTTTCAAAATTTCTTCAGTGTGTGCTCCAAGCACATTTTATTTTTACTATACTACACTATCTAAAAGTTTTATTATATTATTTATTGGGGGTAAAATAATACTTTCTAGCCCCCCCCAAATTTTTTTTTGGGGGGGGGGTAACATTTACCCCCGTACCTCCCGTTCCTGCGCCACTGGGTGGACATAGAAAATAAAGCAATACATTCTAATACATGAAACTATGTCTGATGGACACAGAATAGCAACGTCAGACATTCTGACATGATAATCATAGTCTCAGAAGAGGTTTCCTCTGCGATGTGAAGGTGAGACCAACGCCCGACACATCGTGGCCACCAGTAGTCCTCGGTGCTGAAGTTTTATGGCGTAGTTCTTCCTCCAGTGAATAAATACAATGGAATACAAAAATGTGAATCACAGGGAATCCGTTATATAGCAACAAAATATGGACAGGGCACGTAGATCTAAGGGAAGAAGGGGCGGGGGAAGAGTTGCGAAATAACTCTACTTTCACACTAGCGCTGTCAGAAGGTGTGGCGAGCAGAGGCAATAATTTCTCGTTTTTTCGACGTGTGCCCTTCGGTCAAGACGTGAAAATTCTCGCGATGCCGAAATGATCTGCTGGGGCAATTTTCCTCGACACTTGGGCGTTTCCCAGTAACATCAATTCTGAGTGAGTCACCACCTGTCTCTTCTTATTGGAATATATTTACGCTTGTTATCCTGTTTTAATTGTCTTTATGGAATTTTTATTGTAGATGTCATATTATATAAATGACATGCTACATCTATAAGGAAAAACAATTCCCAAATACCCATTGTGAACTAGATAGTTATATATAATTTCAAAAAAACTCAAATTTTTCAAAAATACGTAGATTTTAAATATTTTTAAATAAAAACGAATAATTAAAATTATTTATTTTTCAAAACTCCTTTCAGATACACATTTTGAATCAAATCGTTAAAAGCTATTTTTTAAATAATTAATATATTTTAAAAATTGGTAATTAATAAGCTATCCGTTAACAAATTTGTCATTTAAAAATAAGTGTCTTTTTTATTGGATAAATCCCACACCCATGAAATATAAACTATATTTTGAACAAAATTGTTAGAACCATTTTAAAAATATTCTTTACTTTCCAAAATCACTCAAAAGTAAACTAACCTTAAACAAATGTCCCACCAAAAGAAAGTATATAGTGCCATTTTTCAGATAAAATATTCCCTAGATAGTTATTTTAAACAAAATCATTAAGGGCATTTTCGAAAAATGTGAAATCCTCAAAAATAGCTCATCATGGGGATGGACACAATTGTAAGGTCTGCCGTTTTTGGCTCGAGGTCATATTAAATGTGAAGCCTTATCATATTCTCGAGGTTGAACATTATCAAAATTGCAATATTTTAACACAATGTTGAGCATAATAAATATACTTTATTTATGTTTTTATGAGTTATTTATGTATAAGCAATTATAAACTTAAAATGCCAGGGTAATTTATTACATAAACTGAAGTTTATTATTGAATTAAACAAAAACAATTTTATGTACTTGTATATCACAAGAGGGAACAAGATAAAATATCTTTGAGCTGTAGGTATTTAATTTAATGTTGTGTAATATTTTACAAGTCTGTTCCCTGAACCAACCTTAGTTACCACAACCTATTTCTCTCCCGTCCCGTTGTTTCTAGACATCTGCCCTTGTGAGCAACGCGAGACGAGAGTGATAGCATCCAAGTAAGGCGCCAGATACAAGCACAAGGTATAGGTCCCTAAGCTATGCCAGTACCTCCCCTTTCACTTCTTGACCTGGAGGGATAAACCAAGATACACCGATAGGGGCTAGTGGCGAGAAAACAGATAATTAGCCACCTACAAACTCAAATTAAGAGTGTAATTAGTACTAGGATTATTTTATTTTTTATGTACATGTTTCTATGCTGGGTGTGTGTAAAATTTTAACAAATAAAGATAAACAGTTTTACTATATGTAACTATATATTATATGCGTATTCATTTCAGGTTCATGGGATACAATACATCTTAAAGGCATCCCCAGATAGTAATCAACACGTTCCAAAGGTTTGCTGCTTATATACTTATAATTTAAATTTTAAACATTAATACCGGGATAGAACGGAATGTGAGCTAAGACCAATATTTTTGAAGATTTATAAACAAAAGTGCTTGAGTGAAATAAATAAAATATTACTTCAATACATGCGCAAAGTTTGATTTGATACGCATGGTAACTCATCAGTTCTATAATGTTTACAAGCGGGTAGTGGAAAATATATGGCTTAGACAGTAATGGATATAAAAATTAAAGGGAACAAAACTAATCTGGTAAAATATTTTTGCCATTCCGGTTGCGCCAATATTATTCTAATCAGCTAAGGAAAGGTTTAAAGTAAAATTGAGAAACTTAATTTAGGGGGTTTAAAATTCTGATGAACACTGAACACATTAACATTACATAAGTATTAATATAATATAGAGTTTTAAAAAAAAACATATTATTACATATTGGGAAATAAGGCTCATACATTTTGGGAATATTTATTATTTTAATTAATTATGAAAAGGAAGTTTATGTCGTTATAAAATTGGTAAAATAGCTAACGCAGTGTAAATTCTAATAAGCCATAGCTAGTGCTTAAAAAATAAAGTAGACGTAATTTGATTCACTGATCTATTTTCGTGCATCTCTAATGGATTGTTACGGTGATGGCTGTAGATTATTGCACTAAAATATATTTGAAACATTTTATTGGGAAAAGATATAGCATTAAAATAAGTTCACACTAGACTTTCTAGTTAAAATTTAAATCATCAAAGACTATTGACTTTACATATATATTTAGCTTTCGGTGTTTAATTAAACCAAAATATATATTCTTTATCTCTTTGTTGCACCAAGCCACTCAAGTAAGAATTTAACTGCTTTTATTTTTAACCGAAGAGAAATATTTTATTTACCGATATAGAACTATACACAAATCATGGTTTCCATGCTGATATAAACAAATAATGACTGGACAGATGACTTACTACCAGCATAGAAGGAAAATATAGGAAATTCGTTATGAAAATTGGGTTTTAGTTTTAGGCCCCTATTTTTACTTTTAAAATTAGTGTTCGTCTGTAAAAATCTGTTCAGCCATTCCCTCGTAAGTTCTATTACTGGAAACGGGCTTATTAAATAATATATAATATATGATAGAGAGAGAAATGAACTGGGATAGTGAATATGAGAGTGTAAGTGTTTGAGTGTGTGATTGTGTGTGTGGGTGAGTGTGAGAATGTGAGAATGTGAGTATGAGTATGAGAAAGTGAGTGTGAGGTGTGAGAAAGTGAGTTAAAATATTTCTCATTTAAATCTCAATAAGCTGATTACAGATATTCAAAAACTGTTTGTATTAGAATGTGTAAAACATTAAACTAAACGTATCTACTGAAATCTATTTTTCTTATATTGGCCATAAACAAATTAAATAAAATTTGCAAAAATTCTGGCTTTAAGTCACGTTATCCTCCCTCACCTTAAATAGCGTTGTTTGCGTTCCGCTCGTCTGAGTCCAAACCAACCTAGTATCACTCATCAGCTTACCAACGTTTCATCATCCCCGCACTGTCAACGAGCTGTCAAGACAAGACCTCTTTCATAGCACCTTGGACGGGGAAGAAGAGGTGGGATCAAACATACCATAACACTTTCAATACAAGTTATTCTCCCAGGGTATAAAATCCAATGAAAACTTGCTACTTCCACCCCACATAATTATATCCTTTTCTCAATCCCCTCTTATTCTAGAAAAAGAAAAAGTAAATATTCATTCAATCTTGCCTATCCTCTGACGCCTCAATACCAGACATACACACATTTCCTCATATTTCTCCTCTCTCCCTCCCCTTATCCTTTATGGTTGATCCTCGAATTACTCTTGCCCTGCAATTCTAGATTATTAAACTGAGACTTCCATACCCGCAACCATGTTCACGTTTATAAATAGACAAGGCAGACTTTAATCAAACTCTTCTAGAACCCAACTTAGCAAATATGGGATTGAGCGAATCTACTAGAACAAAAGATACATCTGAGTGAGAAAGACAATAATTTTCGCTACCGCGAACGAAATACGACAGTACAAATGAATTCTGACAAGCCATTTAGCCAATTGATGTATCTCATAATTTATTCCATCGTTGATATTAAACTTTTCAACACACTGAATACGAAAGTGCCTTTGATTACTGATGCCTTAGAATGAAGAAGACTGAAATTAATCTATTGTCCTTTTGGAGTAAAACGGTTATATACTTGCCTTACGACATTCATATTTAGAATAAAATTTACCACCTTACTAATTTGTTGGGATCTAATAATAATTGGAAGGACATTACGCTCTTTCATTGGCTACTTTCACTGACGTTAGCGATGATACATTTATATAATTATTTAAGCATTATATATTTTTTATTTGGAACCAGTCCATGTTGGGTCTGAGCCACTTGAAAAATGATAACTATTTTGAACATAAAGAGTAAGAGTAGTATTTTAGTCCACCTTGTTATAGTTTAATCCTCTGTAATGGAAAGCTCGTAAACTTATCTCATGTCGCTTTAACTAAACCTGACAATTTAACTTTACCTCAATTTAAGTGCCAGCACTTGTCTTACCCCAAATACTGAACTTGCATCAAGGGCGATACAAGCTGACATTTCTCTCCACTTACTCAACGATATTACCAAGACTCAACAAACGCTGATCCATATGATTAACATCGTATATTTTGGCCTCACTATGCTTTAGCTGGAGTTACTGTCCGCAGCGAAGAATTCGCCTACGACGATTGGCATCGTACGTGCGGGATATGTGGCACCGATGAAACTGGTGGTAGGCCTACAATACGTCTACCAAGAGTAACGGTACATACTCACGCATCACGATAAGGAAGAGACCATAGGTTGTCTGCATAAAGCTTTTTGGATCCTTTGACATCTGAGGCTGCGTAGATCTTCCATTCAGGACCCCGAAGTCCCTATAACATCAGCTGGTGGCTCACCTACCCAGAAAACAAAGAATTATCATCTTACCCTGCTTATCAACTTTTGTGTTTCTTATATTTAATCTTCATATCATTTTCTTTAATAAAGTGGTATTCGGTATGAAAATGAATGGGTGCTTTTGCCTGTTTTTGGTTGTTCCTCCGATATCCTCCTTTCTTCCTTTACGTATAAGAAAAACAATAGAAAGGGTGGAGGAAAAGAGTCATCGGGACTCAGTCTAAAAAAGAGTAAATATTCCAACAACCAGGCCGAGCTATAACCTACACATAATTTCACGATTAGAGTAGGAATAAGAATTATAAGATTTTGAGGAACTCTACTACACTCGGGTGAGCTAGTTTGTGAAATCGTATAGTAAAAATCACTTCATTACACTAGACTTGGATTCATATACAAACCTCCTTGTCATTGTGGCAGATAATACTAGGCAAGACTGATGCTTTGGTTGGCGTGACTGGTTTGGCACATTTTAGTCGCTTACTTAAATTGTCTGTGTATTTAGAAATTTTTAGTTGAATAACACAGAAATATAAATAAACTCATATTTTTACAAATCTTGTAAATTGCGTGATTATACTGTTTTAGTAATACAAATACAGTAAACCTCACCAATTCCATTATTTTTTCCCCTTTTTTGCACAATACATTATATATACGAGTATTTTGCATATTTTGGTTAAAGACCGTATATTAAAGTTATGTAAATTATTATATGCTAGTATATATTGTGGTGTGGCGTATCAAAATTGCTAGATTTCAGGACCATTTACTGAAGGATACGTCTGTAAGGAAAAGTATGACCGCTACGCCACGGGGGAGGCTTCAGTCTGAATGGAAGAATAAGCTAGTCAAGTGTGGTGAGGCGAATATCCTGTGTGCTGGGCTGGGGTCGGAAATGACAGGGCGCCTCGTCTCCCTCATCTTTTTGTCTTGTTTTTCTAACCACCCAGCTCCCCCCCCCCNCTTTTCTCATTACTTTGGCTCAGGTCAATCAACAAGGAAGGTCATCGATTTAAGGAGGGTATTACCATTCTCTCAGGAGATAAGAGTGGGACTTAAGACTCAAACTACTTGTTCTGAGACAACATTCCACACACTCTCGTGTCATGTTTTTTTAGAGGCGTCGCATCTAACTGCCCGGCTGTTTTAACTGCATATTTACATTCGTTGGGTTGGGATGTGGGAGGTAGAATTTAGAGGATGTGTACCAGCACTTGGTTGGAGGGAGGGTGGGAAACTAGTAGAACTAGTCGTGATTTGAGCACCACCATCCCAGTGACCGGAAAGACAGAAAAGTCATGGCTAAATGACTCCTTTGTCATCGTGTATAATGTCACGGATTCTTTTCTGATAGAGTGAGATATATTTATATTGTATGCAAGTTTTAATATTACAAAAGACGTATCGCTACTCTACCGAAACCAACTGTATGGAACAATTTTGATTCAAAACATATAAGAAATGCAAAACAGTGCAGATGAGGTGAATATCAATAAACCTTCACCATCGGTAGAGCAGTTTGAGAGTTACACTCACGTCGCACTCGGTTTCCGTTGAAATAGAGATCATTACTAAAATCCCAACGGTGTTAGATGTTAACCATTCTCCATATGTGATTAATACTGTTGATTTTCACACCTTTCTACACGCTAATGGGGGTACACTTCTTCAAAGAACATTCTTTATGTATTATCCCTAAAATCAAGGCTTTAATAACCTTTAATTAAACATAGTAACTAAGATAAATAAGGTAAATAAATACAGCTTTTACATATTTCAAAATGTTGTTTAGTCATGACTACAAATTAAAACTCTTTCATATATTTTTAACTCATCAAAGAATTATATTAACCACCCGCCTCGGTGGCGTAGTTGGCTAACGCGCTATTCGTATTGAGCTCGACCGCCGAGGACGGGGAGATCGAGGTTCGATTCTCAGTTGGGTGAACTGGGGATGGTTTTTCCTAAATGGTTTTCCACTCTCCCTCCATGCAAATTCGGGTTCACTTCTTCTAAGTTCAACCCTCCTAATTCCTAATCCATTAGCGTAATTAGTACTTAAGCGTATAACCCGAATGGGTAGTAAGACGGTTGCTAAATATTATAATATATTATAATAATGTAAACTCATTATTAATACTTTTTATTACATTTTTATTTGGCATATTTAACGTGCACTCTCTGAAACAATTGATTATATCGGCACACGACTTATAAATTAATTTAATATAGAACAGGTACAATATCTAGCCACGAGCTGTTAATTCACCCAAGACATGCCAGGGGAATGACAGTCATTATTAAAGTGTAATGTTTCTTTATACTAATTACGCATTTGCGTGGAGAGAGAGCGGAAAACCATTTAGGAAAAACCACCCTCGGTATGCCCAAATTGTATTGAACAACGTTCTCCCCTTCATCGGCAGTCTATTATATTGCGAGAGTAGTGCCTTAGACCATGCATCCACCGCTGTGAGTCAGAAAATAGTTATCGGGTACTTTATCCTCCAGATAAAAATATGAAGACTAAATACACTTTTTCTGGCTGACAAACTCTATCTGGTAGACATAAGATGCAGTTTTAAACTATTGGCAAGATGAAAATATTTATCGGCCAGATTAATATTCATCCAGGCGTCATAAGACCGGTCCTAGCTCCATTAGTGTAAGTGTACAGGTAGTTTGAACGGGAATTAAGACTTTAAGCACAAAAAATTAATTATATGGACATAAAAATATTCTGATATTAATAATTTCTCTATTTTACTTTAATGATAGGCCAAAGCGTAAACAAGAGTAGACTAACAATGGTTAATTTCACAGCAGTTTCAGAGTTATTTGCATGTTAATTTCAGAGGAGGAAGTAGAATTTTTGGAAGTGTAGTCATCTTTTAATGAAGGGAGAGTGGGATACCCTCAATATACCTGGTTGGGATTCGGACCCTCAACTTACCGTCAAAGTAACTTCTTTGGGTTATTTGCCGGGATCCGTGAATTTTAAAAAACAATCATTTTTAATATTTTATCATAACGGCAATAATTATACATTATTTTATTAATAATTAACACAATTTATTTAATGCATATATCTTTTTGGAGAAAATTGAAACGTGTTGACTGGCAAACTCAATAGAAAGAAACCACTGGGAAGACCTAGATACAGATGGGACGATAATATTAGAATGGACTTGAAAGATATAGGGTGTAATGAGGTTAAATGTATAGAACTAGCTCAAGATAAGAATAGGGCGTAATAAGGTGAATTTGATAGAACTAGCTCAAGATAAGAATAGGGCATAATGAGGTGAATTGGATAGAACTAGCTCAAAATAAGAATTGGGCGTAATGAGGTGAACTGGATAGAACTAGCTCAAGATAAGAATAGGATGTAATGAGGTGAATTGGAAAGAAATAGCTCAAGATAAGAATAGGGCATAATGAGGTGAATTGGATAGAACTAGCTCAAGATAAGAATAGGGCGTAATGAGGTGATTTGGATAGAACTAGCTCAAGATAATGATAGGGCGTAATGAGGTGAATTGGATATAACTAGCTCAAGATAAGGATAGGGCGTAATGAGATTAATTAGATAGAACTAGCTCAAGATAAGAATAGGGCGTAATGAAGTGAATTGGATAGAACTAGCTCAAGATAAGGATAGGGCGTAATGAGGTGAATTGGATAGAACTAGCTCAAGATAAGGATAGGGCGTAATGAGGTCAATTGGATAGAACTAGCTCAAGATAGGGATAAGTGGCGTACTTTTGTAACTTTCAAGTCCCTAATGCCATAGAATAAGTATGCATATTTTGTTGTATTTTCCAAACTCCACTGGATTTAGTAAAACAATATGATTGTAAAAATCCTATACTACTGACTCAGCTATGGTGGCTAGTATTTAAATAGATCAAGATTATTCAATTAATCTATGTGTTGAATGAAAAGGTACAATCCTTCGTAATCAAGCCTAAATTCTATATCCCTCTATATATTAATTTAATCCTTGATATATCTTTGTAAGCCAAGTTGGTTCTTTACTCTTATATTTCTTTGATTTCATTAATAATTAATTTCAATTATTTTGTCAACTTCACGCAACAGAACAGGCAAATATTCCGCCATGTTGGATCGCTGGCAGGCCAAGGAATGAGGTCTGACACATACCAACCTTGCTTGATTTGCATGAAGATATATGTATCCTATCAATAGCTATCTGGCAGATAAACTCAGTTCATAATACGCTTAAAATATTAAATTATGGTTTATAACTTTATCCTACCGATAGTGATACTTATCCGGTAGTCATATGATATAACTTAATTATGAGGAAGTTAGGACTTAGAAAAAAAAAACAGTATTTGTGTGAAGGGAGAGTGAAAAACAATTTTTGTAAAAGGCATTTAATTACACCCAGACGTTATTGAAGACCCGACCTTTTCTACATCAGCAAACTGGACAAAACAACATTTACAACTTTGTCGGTGTGCCCATCAGAACGGATTAGGCTGTAATAATTTTAATAAATTAAGAAGCCAACTTATTGGGCTAACGTTCTGGACCCTCCTCTAGTTTTTAATCAGTCAACACATTTCTGGCCATGGAGAATTACGTGTTACTTGCCGTTTCTTCATTTATTGTGTTCGCAGGAAGTCTATTCTTGCAGACAAAAATTAAAATAAATAACTATAGGGGGTTCATAAACCTTAGTTATAGCAATACGTGTATATCCTCGATTATTAGAATTCTTATGATTAAAGAGGTATTGTTCCAAACAACAGAATCCTTTTGATACAACTCATTAATTTAATTGTGTTCACTGTTCCACTCCACGATCACAAAACTATGATAAACTAATATGAAAACAAAACACGTGCGTCACTAAGGCAACAATGACTCAACAACACATGCGCAGAACCTCTCAAGTCAGCCAGCATTTTATATTGGCTATTTATTATCTACAACAATTGAACCAACACAACACAGTACAACATGTTGGCATTGACTGGTCTTCTCAGCTACAACATGTTGGCCAACATCTCCAACAAGTTGTGAATGCGTTTATATTTTAACACAACTTGGGATCGTGTTGGTCAACATGTTGAGTATAAATATAAATGAAGCTCAAGTAAGTGCTTGCACTTGTGTGAGAGGGTGGTGTGTTAATGAGGGAGATATAGTGTGTGTGTGTGTGTTGATGAAGTGTACTATAAAGTTCTTGCACTTGTGTGAGAGGGTGGTGTGTTAATGAGGGAGATAATAGTGTGTGTGTGTGTGTTAATGAAGTGTACTATAAAGTTCTTGCACTTGTGTGAGAGGGTGGTGTGTTAATGAGGGAGATATAGTGTGTGTGTGTGTTGATGAAGTGTACTATAAAGTGTGTGAAGGAGTAATTATTAATAACCACACAACTTGAACGCTCTTCAAAATGAGGGACAGTATCTACATTTTATGTTGAAGAGAATGGTGGAAAGTTATTGGGCTCTTCGAAGCCACGATATAAACAACATCCGATGCAAGGGTAAATACCCTTTCAAGACAACTTAAAAGTTTATTTTCCTATACGTCAGTGCTTTTCAAACTGTGGTAGAAGCATTCCCTGGAGTATACCCGAAAATAATTTATTAATATAGGCCCTCTTTGGCTTGCCTTAAGCTAACATCATATTAACCAAATACTTTTTAAAAATCTTTATTTTCTGAAGCAGCCCAGAGCATAAATTAGATAAGAATTTTAGGTATTTTAATTCAAATATGAATTATGAATGTTGTGTTCTTAATGTTTCCTCTCTCTTAAAATGCCTAATCTTAATGTATATTTTACTTTAGTGACATGTGAAGATTGTACGGTTTAAATATTTTAATTAGTTAAAATATATGGATTAATTTTTGTAGCCTGACATATTTGGTTAATTGATTATAATTGAAGAACTTCTTAATAAATATATCACATATCATTCCTAGGTTTAATAATTATTTTAAATAAATACCATAACAAATTAGAAGAAGGATTTTAATTCATTCCTATATTTTAAAGCTCTTTGGGTACTTGATATAAGGGTTAAAGAATGGAGGAATATGCAAT
Organism: Timema bartmani; assembly: GCA_902151455.1. Lineage (NCBI taxonomy): Eukaryota > Metazoa > Arthropoda > Insecta > Phasmatodea > Timematidae > Timema > Timema bartmani. The sequence continues at coordinate 89,018 of CABFWB010001403.1, forward strand.
CGATACAATCGATGTAGCGTCTTAAATTGAGTGACAAAAATCTCTGAAATTTATATAAATATTGTTTGGCCAGGAAGTGATGAGTTAAAAAGAATTTGCGGATTCTTTTCAAATCATTTGTTAGAGTCAAGCATTTCTTAGTGCGAACACCTTTGTAAAAAGTTATTTGTTATATTAACACTTTCACTACGCTCTGTCTCATAAGAAATCCCGTCTTCCAACCAAGAATAGACTAGAAGAGATGTTCATTTGAATTATTTTACTATTTAAGTTAAATGATACAAATGATTTAGGACTTATTCCATTTTAATGTTCAGACATTATTTATTTCGATCCAATATTAGTATAAATAAAAAAAAATTCATGGAAAGTCTTAAACTAATTATTAATACAAAATAATTTTGGGATAATCTTACGCTTAACCCAACAAAATACACTCCTTAAGCTAATAAGCTATAGATATTTGAAAATTACCACTGAGGAAACTTAAATCGTTGCTTGGGATCAATTAGTGTCCTAAGAAACGAGCACTTACTGTTTTCAATATATTTAACAATACGAATTTATTTATTTATACTATCCAACAATGACAGTTAATGTTAAAGTTACTGATTATATTAACTTATTTGATTAAAGTTTTTCTGTGTGTGTAATAGAATTATTAAAGTTTTAAGGTTGAAAAACAAATTAATATTTTTAGATAAGTCAGCAATTAAAAAAGAAATAATTTGTTGGAATATATGAAAACAAGCTGATATTTTAATTTATTTAAATCTTTGATAAAGTATTTTCAGTGTAGACATATGTTACCTAACTTGGTGCTGTAAAATATAATAGGTTTTTGATTACATATATAAATTAAATCTTGAATAAAACTCCTATTGTTTTCAAAAAACACTGGGGATAGCCAATTTTATATGTAAAATAGATATAATTTACATTTAAATGTGTTCTCATTGACTGCATGTCGTAAATCAAATTCAAAACGATGCCAAAATCACAACTCTTTAAAACACAAGAGACTAAAATAGGAAACTATTTCTTTTAACGATTTATAGAGGGAATAGGTGGTACTAAAACACTACAAGATATATCTCCAACATTTCTATATGGTTATAAAAAATATCAATAAAACCTCATTCTATAAATTATAATAAGCCGTTTTGTATTAACTTTTTCAGATAAACGAAAGCTGTGTTTTTCTTTACATATACATATAATAAAAACATTTTAAAATTTATAAATCTATATTTCTATTTTATACATATTCACACTTTATGTAGAAAACCCGTTTATTTTTAAAATTGTTTATTTTAAAGCTCCAGACATGTATGGTGGAACATTTAAACACAATATGCTGGTAAATGCAAAGAAATAATCAAACATTCTTTTTTCAGAAATATTTTAATATCAATAAAGTTACCTAGATTTAGTAAATTATCATTTATTTAACAACATTAGTTCTTGTCAAATCTCTAATCTCGTTATTTCATTTACATACATACATGCATACATACATACATACATACATACATACATACATACATACATACATACATACATACATACATACAATAATCACACCGTTCCCCTTGCAAGGTAGGCAAGAAACTGTGCATATAGCTCAAATAATAGCTCCGTACTTAATCCATCCTCACTAACTTTCTCCACACTTCCCTATCCTCGCATACTCTCTTCTCTTCAACAACATCCATACACCGAGTCATTCAAGCCTTTCAATGTTAGAACTCCTAATGTTTCTCTATTTAACACACTCATCTACATCATTTGAGCCACTTCTCACATAATCGTTTAAATAATATATTATTACACAGTTCAAATACTAAAAACATAATCTTTTCAAAAAATATAAACTATAAAATTTAAAGTGATTCCTACAACCGGTGATTTTTTTCCCCTAAATTTCAGTCCAACTCCTTTTTTTTTTTCTATTTAAGGTATATTTTATAATACATTAGATCCTTCTAATAATGTTTAGAGATCCCCTCAAAAAAATGAACTTAAAAAAAAAGTTTAGAAGTGTGTTTCACAATTAATTACTAAGCAGTTTACTCAGATAAGCTTTCAGGGTTATTTTGAAGTAATCACTGATTGGTAAGATAATTTTTATCTAAAGTAAAACTTCGTTAATATAGAGAAATATCTTCTCATGTATTTTATGTTCGGTTATGTATCGTTTGTTTGCGGTACTGATTGATTTACTTTTAATTAGAGCTTATGTGACGTCACCTCCAGACTGCGCTAGTGTAAAGTAGCGTTGGTAGCCGTGCGGGAAGGAAATCAAATTTGTGTTTGTACAACGCTGCAATATTAAACTGGCTTAAAAACACTGAATCAGCCAATATTTCTTTCTTTGATAATTCCTACATCTGGTCGGCGCGGAAAGACATCGCCAGGCTGAGGTGGTTTGTCGATTCGGGTGTTGTACCTGGGACCAAGTGGTCCAGGCCTTGGGCACAGTTATTATATAGATGAATTCACGGACTAAAGAAACATCTTGTTATACCACATTAGTTACAATTTTAAGGGAGATCACTCATATGTCCTTCGTTGAATTCCACATGCTCTCCTCATGATGAAGGCCCAGAGTTCTGAAGGCCAGGTTATATAATGAGGCTGTTAGAGAAACACATCAGTTGATGGTGATGAAATTTTAAATTTTCTTACCAGGAAAATTATGTACCCTTCAGTGGGATTTGAAGGCACTTTTTCTGTTCAGGTAAACCACCTGAGATATTACTGCACTAACGATGTTAAGTTTTTGCTTTTTTTATGAATGGCAGGGCCCAGGGAGAGCAAGGGAACTAGATGTACCCTTCGTTTATCCTGAAAGGTAGAAATTGGCCCCCTATTTTTCTAAAATGGCGTATTTTATAAGATACGGCCATATTATGGTCGGTCAAGGTAAAACTGCTATCTCTTAGGGTAAATGGAGTGTAAATGTAGTATTAATATACTACAAATAACTATTTAATCTGGAAACAGCTTCCTTGACATCGCCTCCATCTTCCTTAAGGTGTGCCAACAGACCCCAAAGTAAAAAGATATTGAAGAAGATCAAATTTTACAATAGTAGCGTCAAATCACGACTTAACACAAAGTCATACTATAAATATTGAAATGCGTTGAAATGTTCTTGTTACGTGAGCAGTGCGCAAAATATGAAGACAATCTTAACATAGACACACACACACACACACACCGGTTGCAAAGTGTCTGAAAACAGAAAATATTATATCAAATGGACAGAATATTTTTATTTAGGCTCTCTTCTTACTCACTGGATTTAGGTTTTATTCAGGGCCTGCTTGTGTACCTTTTGCCAGAGAATATTTTTAAATTGCATAAGCACGGGGCTTGTATCGCCAGCATAGAGTTTAAATACGTCAAGTGAATCTGTGACAGTGGGTGCAGGGCTTTGGGACGTCAGTGGCCTCCTCTAGGTTTGATGACGTAGTTCCCAAGCACCCGGATAAGGAGATTGGTGGCACTGGCAAGTTTGTCGTAGAAGGACTGCTACGCCATGTCTTGCTCGTTATTTAGGAGGTATAATGCTGGATCTACATTAGATATGTGGGATGGAGTTGAAGCAAGTGCATCACAGTCACTTTCGATATCAATCTCATTAAGGCTGCTTTTTTTCTCGAGATGAAGCCCTCTAGCCTGAAGAAATAAGCCTAGATACTTAAATAGTAAATTCTTATAAGTCACTTGCCTGTTCAAATTATAGAGTCTAATCATTACATTACTCTAAATTAACTTGATTATGTAAATTATATCCACGCCTATCATACTAACCATGACTTACATGTTTTTCACTTGCCTTCATACCTACCATAGTCTAAATCTAGCTTTCTCACTTCACTCGTAGCACCAGTGCTGATTTCAATTATTGCTCCAGCAGTGCTTTGTCAACTGCACTTAGATAGTCTCACCTTCCTGGACCCTACTGTGCCTTATACAACTTTATGTCGTCTGAAATTTTAATAAGACTCATTTTGATGGGCAATATCGAAGAGCTTGTCAAGTTATTACTAATAATGAATCATTATCAGTCTTAAGATTTGTTTTTCTGCTATTGATTTTTCTTTTGAAGTTCATTCCAGCGTAGAAAAAGAAGCTCCACCTTCTAAATAATATTTTATCCATCCTAAGCAGCTATTCAAGATTAAAACACAACATAATGGAATACTGCTTAAGTTTCACTCAGATTTTTTTTATCATCGTGTCTTACTGCCCGTTTAGGTTATACGCATATGTGGTAATTAATTTAATGGGGCAGGGATGAGTAAGGAAGCAATTTAGAGGTAGTTTACCCACATTTACGTGGAAGAAGAATGGTAAACAATTCAGGTAAAACCACCCTCATTAGATCCGACCGGGATTTGAACGCTAATCTCTCCGTCATAATCTGGCCAGTCCAACATGAGAGTGACGCATTAACCCATTCAGCCATTGAAGTGGGTCTATCTGATTAAACTTTTTTCATAGTGCAATGAGGATGAAAAAATAAACACATAACTTGACATTTAGAAGGTAGTTCAACTTCCATTATTTAAGAGGTTTCCTGTTCTACAAGGTAAACAGCGGCTACAGTTCTACTTCTTCACTGTATTAACATGGTGCACATATTGACGTAAACAAGTGAATAATATAAATATGAGCACTTATCGCTCTACTTGACCAGCAAAGTGAAGACTCGTTTTCGAGGCGGTGATTTAACATGTGTCAAACGACTGTTGGGATCTCAGTCATACTCCTTTAAAAGTAGTTAATTAAAACCATATATAACATACAACTATGAGATTTGCTTGGACCTATAATCTGATAGTTAAAATTTAACATTTTGGCGTTGTTGTGGCATCTCTATATTATACATTCATTATAATAAGCTATCTCAACTTCTTTTGAATATAGAGGATTAAAACTATTGTGTAAAGGCGTCTTAATTAATGGCTGTCCTACTAAGTATTTTAATTGGGTTATCAACAATGTAGATTGTAAAATCGATCTAAAATATCCAAAGTATATGTACAATCATTTCGATGTTAATAGTATATGATTAACTTATTCCAATGTAAACTTTAAAGAAAGTAAATAAAGAGTTGGCTAATTAGAAAAAAATAAAATAAACGTTGTTAATAGAGTTGCGTAAAGTTTTTCAAGTCACACGGGTGTTAGACACGTTTATAATAAGTTAAGAACCCCTGTTTTATAGGGAGGCAACCATGTCCAAGTATTTCCTGGGGGGGAAAGGGGGAATTCCTGAATCCATAAACCAGCAGTGGGTAGGTCTTTGGTTCCTAAGCTTCCTCTTAAACTATTTGAATAAAGCATACATATTAGTTGTCTCCAAATACGTCACTTAATGATATGGACAATAGTTGTTATAGTAAATATATAGTAATACTACTAATAGCATTAATCTAGATTAATTTAATTTGTGACTAAATATTATTTTACTTTAGAATACAGTAATGGTCACATATAATTTAGAACATTAAACTCTTAGTTCTCCTAAGGGTGCGATGGGAGTGGTCAGAGTAACTGCTCTTCCAGCCAAGCGCCATGTCTTTATACATTGTTGCACGTGCATCATCCCATTCATTTAATCATCAGACAGGTGTGATGAGGAAAATGCATGTTCGTCTTCAACTAACGAGTGGTGACGCCCACAAGCTTCGATGATCTGTCTGCTACCATACACGCTTCTCTCCTCCGAATACCCCACCAGCATCTACAAAGTTCTTCACATTAATTAAAGGTAAGCTGGGAATTTAGATTCTTGTGTTATATTTAATTTCAACAAAGTCACTAAAACCCAAAAGGGTATTGTTTAATTCCTTTACTCAATGCACTTTCTTATGTTAACAAAGCTTGACTCTACGTTGGTAAATAAATGGTTATAAAGTGAACAAGATTTAATTAGCCTCACTCCCGTTTGCAATGTTATACCTCTGTGTGCTATATTTCTCTGCAATGATTTCAATACTAACCGGAGAGCAAATTCATGTGATCATTAGTGGATTTATTAAATGTATGTAGTTCAAAAATATAACTTCTTGTTTATAAATTAGTATGAATAAAACTGGATTAAAATCATCACTGAGAAATTGTTTTTAATCTGATCGATATTATTTAAAATGCTTTTATCTAATATTGGCATTAATGTTCTCTTTTATGTATTTATTGTGTATAAGATTATTATTATTATTATTATTACTATAATTCTTTCAACTGAATAATCTTACAACATAAAATGAATTCATATATTTATATAACCTCAAACCTAAATGAAAATATAATTTTCAATGTTAAAAACCTGCTCTGAAATAATGCACTATTGGTTTATATTTAGTCATATTAGTTAAGATATTTGTGTTATTTTTTACCATTATTATTAATAAGAGTATTAAATATATAATTAAATTATTTACTTCATCATGAACTTTATTGTAAAATAATAACATTTTAAACTGCTTACGTTATATGTGCAAAATAAAAGGTCAGGAACGTTTTTGTTTGTTTTCGAGAAAATGTAAATAACATATCTTCAAGCAGACATTCAAATATTATTTTTATGCATTACTGGTGAACACTCTTCAGACTATTCAACTCGTAACATATTTTATCGCTCTATTGTTTTCCGAGTGGTTTTGATAAAACGTTGGTGAAGACGTTGAGTACGATCACCTAGCTAGCCGGGTCATTTTAAGAATAGCTTTAGACAGCACCACGCCTTACATAAACACCGTGATTCCATGGCGATATCACACTACGAACATCTCCGCCATTTTATTTAACAATACGTCTTTATCTGATATGTAATCTTAGGTTTGAATTCTATGTCCACAAATAGTTTTTCTTGAGTAGAATCCAAGTTAACTTGTTTGTTATTACCATGTGACACTAGGGTCTGGAAAAAAATAATGTGTATGTTATTATAAAAATTCAAAGAATTCTACATAAGGAGACAGTCAATAGAATGCATTACTGCGTCACAGAGAAACAAAACACAAAACGCTTATATGTGAATATTATACAATTTATATGAAAGTTTGTATCTACTAATCAATAAGATAGTTAGCAAAAGCTTTTTTTTTTTTTATCTTTGCTGA
>CABFWB010001403.1:105471-163116 GCA_902151455.1 Timema bartmani
TTGACCCTTGTGGAAGACATTAAACTGTTTGAAATGTTCTTAGGTGGACAAAGATGCGCCTCTTTTCTCATTGATTATATATCATTGTATATTATTTTATGCGTGTTCTTATGTGGAGTGGTGATGATACAATGTACATTATTCCGTTCAGAAATCTTACGAGTTTATAGAAACAGAGAGAAAGTCCGTGCGGTGCGCCGTACCATTTATTTTTATATTAAATTGTATTGTAAATATTAGAATGCAAATTTTAATTTAATCAGATCTACTAAGTTAAAAGTTATACATTAATTTAAACATAAACTATATAATATATATTTATTGTTTAATACTGTCCATCCATTCCTATTGATTCCTTTTCGTGACAAATAGAAGATTTTTCAGAATAAAGTGGGCCATAATACTTCTTGATCCCACTAAGTATAGATTTTTGTTACTGAGTATTACTATTACAAATATTGTTAATTTATATTTAATAATCTCTGTCATTGTTACAAATACTTTTAGTTTTTATTAATTAATGTTGTTAACTAGCATTATTTAGCTGTGTCATAAAGTAAGCTAACATTATCTTCTAGCAAGAACAAGCAGTAACTTCAAGGAGGTTAGAATTAATTTTTTTGCTCCACTATTTACTACCTGTTCAGATTATACGCACATGTACTAATTACGCTAATGATCTAAAGATAGGTAAGGTTGAATGCACAGGGAGATCACCAGAACTTGCTTGGAGGGAGAGTGGAAAACAATTTTGGAGAAACCACACTCAGTACACCCAACCAGGATTCGAGCCCCGATCTCCCTAATATCAGTAGTTTAGTCTAACATGAAAGTGACCTCTTAGACCATATGGCCACCAAAGCAGTCTTGGACAGAATAAAACTATGATTTTACACATGATTAATGTGCAAAGCTTACATAATCTTAGGACCAGTGGCGTGGCGTTGATTGTTTCCAGGGTAGGTGAATTTGTTTTAACTGTAGAGTAAGAATGCCTAATTTGGAGAGGGCTTCTAATTTGGTGAGGTCTTGTATCTCATTCCAGGATGTGCTGCTACCTATTAGAGTACGTCAGAACTACACAAGCAAGCAATCTTGACTTGTTATTGGTAGCAGCAGTTTAATTGAGATCGTGTGTTGTGTGAAGTGAGCTCGCTTAATTTTTGAGTATTTCAAAATATTGTTCACATAAACTTTTATTGGAGCACATTTTATAAACGGTAAGAGATATTTCATATGTATCTATTGATAATTAACCACCAATAACTGTAATATTAAAACACATACAATACACATTTGTGTAACAAGTTTTCTGACTGAAAATGTTAGGTCAACAACGAAACTCATGGTCACCCTAAATTGGGGAGGTCTCGGGCTCCCAAATCGGGGAGTCCCAAATTAAGGACACATTAAATTTATTTAAAAACAACACGGGTTTTTCGTTTACAGATGGCTCCAAGAAAGCAGTGGGATAAGGAGTGCATGAAATCTGCTGTCAACGCAGTTAGAAGAAAGGAAATGGGGAGTTTTAAGGCTTCTAGAATTTTTAATGTTCCTCAAACAACATTGGAGCGTTACGTGAAAATTTCTCTTAGTGATAAATTATCTGTTAGGCCTATTGGTAGACAGCAAATATTGCCAAAACTTATAGAAGAAGATCTAGCAAAATATTGCACAATTATGGAAGACAGATTTTATGGTTTGACTGTAAAGGATTTTCGTATCATGGCATACCAACTAGCGTCAAGAAACGGAATAAAACATGGATTTTCTCAAAGTAGTGAGCAGGCAGGTAGAAAGGGGTTAAAAAAATGTGTTCGTAGAAATCCAAAGCTATCTGTAATAGAGCCACAAGGGCTCTATTTTTCTAGGGCAAAGGGGTTCAATCCTGAGGATGTTTAAAGATTTTTTGATATGTATGAACCTTGTCTAAATAAATTAAGAACAATCCTTCACGTTTATACAATTTTGATGAGACTGGAATCACTATTGTACAGCACAAGCAAACAAAAGTAGTTGCACTAAAGGGAAAAGAGCAGGTAGCATCCCTTCAATCTGCAGAACGAGGATCCCTAATGACGATTGTAACTTGTACAAGTCCTTCGGGGCATTACATACCTCCGATGATAATTTTTCCTAGGAAATACATGGAACTAGAATTGATGAATGACATACCTCCTGGTTCTATTCATTCTTATCATCCCTCAGGTTGGATTAAATCACATAATTTTACTGAATGTTTGCGTAATTTCATTAGTCATTTCAAGCCAACTGAAGACGACCCTGCTGTGTTGGTTTTGGATGGGCACTTGACCCCCACCCGGAATATTGATTTCATTAACATAGCTCAAGAAAATCATGTCATAATTGTTTGCTTACCACCGCACAGTTATCATAAATTGCAACTACTTGACGTGGCGTTTATGAAGCCCTTCAAGATATTTTAAACACAAGAAATTGAAATGTGGTTAAGAGGACACATAGGAAGGGTTGTAAGTGTTTATCAAATTGGTGAACTGTTTGGTAAGGCTTACATGAAAGCAGTAAACGCTCAATCAGCTGCCAATGGCTTTGAAAATACAGGTCTTTATCCACTTAATCATTTCGTTTTTTGACCACGGGACTTTCCCCTACACCCTCAACATGAGGATAACTCTAACGAGGCCATTGAAACATCAGCCGTTGGTAATGCGGGAAAATCAGATTAACAACAAGGAATTCTCCAATACAGGATCATCAGGTGAGACAAGGGCCAATGTACCAGCCCGATCACAAAACTATTCAGAACCCTCTACCTTTGCAGGAGAAAGACAAATACCTGTTGGTCTAAGTGATAACAGGAAAATCCCTGTGACTTCAAGTGCAAGTAAGAAAAATAGGGCTACACGTGAAATTGAAGGTAAAATGGTCAAGGACTCACATATTTCCCCTATTGCAGCTTTGACTACAAAAATGAATAAACATCCCCGTACTGGATCAGATGAAATAATAACTAGCAGTCCATGTAAGAAACTAGTTGAAGAAGAGAAAGAGAAGAAACTACAAAAGGAAATGAAGAAATTGGAGTGAGAAAATAATGTAAAAGTTAAAAGGGAAAAGGGAAAAGAGAGGAAGAAATAAAATTGAAGGTCAAAAGAAATAAAAAGAGCTGAAGGAGCCGAAAAAGAAAATGGTTAGCTGCAAGCTGTTGACAAGTAGCTCATCAGAGTCATTATATACAATGATGACTCAGCTGACGACTGCCACTTGTTTTCAGACGAAGAGAACGACGCAAAATGTCTATATTGCACCGGACTATATTCAGAAGATCACAACGGAGAGGACTGGGTGCGCTGCACAGTTTGTTTCAGATGGTCCCACACAAATTGCGCTGATATTAGTTCTTCTGTATTTGTGTGTTTTTTTGTGCAAAAATAAGAAGGTTTTGAAATTACTTAAAGATATTTTGATATAACATTGTAAACTTTTAAAATTCCATTTAATTTTTTATTTGCTCTGTTAAATAAGGTGAAACAGAAAACTTACTAAGCTTGTTTACTAAAATGTATTAAAAATATGCTATGACTCCAAATGCATAAAATTATGAACTAAATATTAATAATTTCATGTTTTATAAGTGTTTTATTTTAATTTGTCCGCATTTTCATTAAAAACTAGTGTATAAAAGAAACCTCCCCAAATTAGGTGCACGTGTTCTCAAAATGGGGAGATCACATAGTTTTCTATTTTATTCACTATATCGAAAAAAATAAAAAATTTCATATAGATAACTTAGCATATGCAACATAAGTTAATAATCTATATTTAAAGTGTTCCATGGGCTCAAAAACGTGTAAACAACAAAGATATAACTTACAAAATAAACCTTCCCAAATTAATAATCCTTACTCTACCTGTAAATGGTTCTCATAACTCAATAGAACGCCCATAGACCTGTAATCAATGAACATATATTCCTATATGAAATATAAAGAGCAGAATGGCTTGAATGGTAAAATGGGTATCGAATAGGGAAGAACATTTCACAGGTGATAGTTTTCACAAGCTTTGTTTACAGTGGTGAAACTCCCCAATATGACACTGCTTAGAGCATATTATAAATAGCTACAGGACTAAAGGGATACCATACAAAATGTTTTTCCAATATAGACCTAGAAATAATAAGCCTAATTTATTTAAGTTACATAATTCTGATTGGCTAACTAATAAATTTGACCTTACGTTACGAGCATTCCTAATTTGTAAAGTCAAAACGTTAAGATTTGTTGAGGACAGTCACAATATTTATGTCTGACCGTATTTGCTTGACATAATTGTAATTCTTGAAGTCACCTGCTAGCAACGTTACCGAAGTTCAGAAATATACATTCCAACTTGGAACAATTCAAGATTAGTCTAAAGGGGCGCACTCACGAGGCGATATTGAAGCAACCGGGTTGACAATCTCATCATTTATCGACCAAATATTCCAAATATCTCCTAGTCAATGGGCAAACGCAATCAGATAGCAGGCGATATTCATATCACCCAAGTGATATTTTGATTGCTGGTCTGTCCCGTAAATCCGATCGCATTAACCAGAATCTGAAGCAGAGTGTATGGACTTTGGCAACCGGATCGCTCAACCTGATAGCTAAATTTGGAATGGAAGGACATAAACGAGAACGAAGACACAGAATTTTGCTTTTTTTTTACAACAAAACCTCTTTTTTGGCCAAAATAAATAAAATTTTGCTTTAATGGCATTTTATCAGAAACTTTTTTAAATGGGGATAAATATTCTTGGTAAATTATACAATGCTCATGACAGATATTCAAGAACTGTTGATATTACCATGTTTAGAATCTTAAACTAGACGTATCCACGAGAGTGATATTTTATTTATAATTGAAAAAAAATATTTTGGCATAAAAACAGCAACAATATGGACCTTCATTTTCGTTCCCTGCCATCCCACCTTGCATTTTGATTGTGAATAGGATCGCTCGAAAATAATGTTTGTGTGAATGTATACCCACACTTCTCAAAGGACTACTTTTAACTGATGGAGGAAAAGCTCGTTTGACAACCAAATCACCTGTATGTCACATTGGATGGAAATCGAACCTCCAAGCAATTTCAGTATAAATCAAATTGTCAGCCCTGTTGCTTAAAATATATCGCTCCGTGAATGGGCCACTTAAATTACTATTACACTTCCAACCTCTTTTAGTAAATAAATTGGAGGCTATTTCTTCTATTTTTTTCATTTATTTATTCATTTGTGATGGACCACTAATTTACTTAATTAATGTTGCTTTTATTAACCTGACTAATAAAGGTGTTGATAAACTAAACCCGAGTTAAAAATATTGAAATGTTAATAATCGGTGTAATGTTTTAGTTTTACAGTGGTCTAGCAGTAAGAGAGGAAATACATCAGTCCCACAAAAAGATTATAAATTATTTTTTTTCCTCCAAACAAAGATTTTTTTAGTTGGAAAGAAAGTGGTGAGGTTAGTCTGCAAACCTTTGGACACATAATCAAGTCCTGCATCAAAACGCAATTGGTTACATGAGTTCAGGGGCGCAACCATGGACCGGAGGGAGGGAGGGAGAGGAACTAGAGGGGTAGGTTACGTTTACTCAGACTCAAAATTATATTAACTGAATAATTTATATATTCTCTATAACCAAATATCGCGACTGGTTTTTTGTCATTTAAATTTCTTCTACAATAAAAAATTCCAATTTTATACCACACCAAGGAGTTGTTTTATATATTAGTTTTGGAAATTTACAGTTCTTCCTCTCCACAATCCTCCCAAATGGTCAAACCTCATTTTGAATTTTAAACTTATAGACTTGTGGTTAACTTTTTATTTTACACCCAATACTGTTTCGAGCCTATGGACCTGGTCGGTTATTTATTCAAGTTATATATATATATTCCACTCCCGGCTGGTTAGGCATGTCGTAGCTTCATATGCCTTACATGTACAACATGTACAACATCCAGTCCCCCGGCCATTAATTCATCACTATGAAAGGTTAAGCCCACATTTCACCAATGATTAATTTTTCGGCTTATGGTAAACTAAGGTGGTCATTCTAAATATTTGGAAAAAATCTATTTTATTTTACATAGAAAGTTGTTAGTTTCAAATAATTTCGATAAGTTTCAAGGCTAGCTTTATTTTTAGATTAAAATTTTAAAACTTATCTGTTTATCTGGGGTGGAAATTGGAATTTTCAAGCACACTATTTATTCATTTGAGGTATTTATCTTGCACTTTCTGAACTGACTGACTAAATCAGAACACGAGAACTTCTATGTGCGAGAGCGAAAGCTCCTATCAATTTTGCCGGGAAAGGTATTTTCCCATACCTTGCAAAGTTACTTAATATGCCACGATTGACATGGGACCAACGGCTTTACTTCCCCTACGAAGGAAATTGTGCAACAGATTTTTATCGCTCAAGAAAAATCCGTCGATCTCAACTGGGTTTGAAGCCACGAAATAAGGATCCTAAGGTAGTTTTACCCCAAGACCACCTGGGTCGACCACATTATTTTGAATTTTTGAAGAGTCAGACATTTATGATTATATGGAATGATCTCTTTACCTGCTTAACATTTTGTTAGATAGTATTAGTCTTAATATAAGATGGCATACTTTGTATTAATAAATAAAAACATTGTTTTATAACAATACAAATCCTATTCAAATAATGAGCAAAAATATATTAAGGGTGCTAGAGGTATAACAGTTCAGAGATGTTTTATTGATTTAGTTAGTAAGTTTACACCTGGGTTTTAATGACCCAGAGTATAGAAATGAAGAAGGTAGCTTAGAAGAATTAAATACTCACCAGCGTGTGAAGAAGATGAGAAAACCACAATGAATATTTTACACATGGAAATTTTTGTTCTGTTTGGTTTTCACGACGTTTCACTGCCATTTTGGCTTGTACTGTACGTATATATATTCATAATAATGTGGTAGGACTATTAATGTGTAGTTTAGAGGAAATGTATAGGAATTTTCGTGGATGTAGAGTGAATACACATTTTGGAAAAACCTCCCTGTCACCGCCAAATCAGATAAATTCATTTGGCATTCAGATCACGTGATTAATGGCGCTTGCCATATGGAAATTCAACAACATTACATATGACTGCAATACGCTGGCTTAAAACACATTCACTAAACCAAATACCAAATGGTAGGATGGAAGAGACATATTGGGAAGAATTATTTCCTTATTTGTAACCTATTTAAATAGAAAAATAAAAAAATAAAAAATCTACAACTAGTTTGAGAGTATATCCCCCATATTAACACCTGCAACACCCCTCCTCCCGCCCCCCCTCACCAGACACAGTAAAACGTGAAGCTACATACAAATATTATTTCATGATAAACATTGATTTAAGTTCTAGTAAACAAAATTCTAAAGCTCCTGCTATCATAGCAACAATTTCTTATGAATGTTTATTTTATTTTGAATCTGTTCCAGTAATATTAATATTCAAAATATTTGGTCTAGAAATGAGCTAAATTGAATGTCTCTCAAACTATTTTTAATATACCTTCATTAAATACCAACGAATATTTGAATCAATGTCTAAGCAAATAAAACGTGAAATATATTCATATAAACATCACATTTTATTTCTAAAAAAAAGTTTGACACTTGATGAAAAGTTGTTCTCCCCTGATTTTGTTTGTCTGTTTGGGTCTCTCGCGCAACTGCTAATGATAGGGCCAACAGTGATGTGTAACCTACTGATTACCAAAGTGTTGCCGTTCCAGTGTGGGTGATACACTGGAACTTTACTGTAGGCGTGGTCCATCCACTCTCACGGTTCTGATCCTTCTCAGTGAAATCAGTCGTCCTCCAACATGTTCCCACAAGTGGCAGCAAGAAACAACGTCTTTACGGTAGGACCTCCATGGAGGCCAACTTAGGCTGTGTTTATCCAAGGCGGAGCTAAACGTTATATACCTTTTTACAACTTACTATTCGGGACTCTCCTGAGAGAGAGAAAAAACAAATGGAAGATATCTGGAGGGCAAAATAAACCAAACATTTTCATATACTCCCTCTTCATCCTATATAGGATTGTTACTCCATTTATAGGGTGTGATAAACATCACCCTAGTTCCTTCCAGAATTGTAATATCTTCTTTAAAGGTTTTACTCCTAAAGTTTGTTAAGGGACTAGCAAAACCTTTCATTTAATTTGAGAGAAAGCATTCTAAATTTAAAAGGGAATTTTATGCACCACAGCTTACTCTGGAAGAGTCCAGATTATTTTTATACATGTAATAATAATAAACATTAATATATTTTAGTGTAAAAGGCAGGCTTCACTAACATATAACAAGCCCTACGTAAAGGCCTTCAAAGGAGTTGTTAGTTATTTTTTACATCTAAAACTTTTTGAAAATGAAATATTTATTCTCTTTTGATTAACAAGACTTGTTTTAAAATAAACAGTGAATGGAATCTGCTATGATATTTTCTTTGATAAATAAAATATACTATAACTATTAATTGAAGTTTTAATCATTTATTTATGAATCCACATTAAACGTAATTAATAACGTTAAAGTTGTTTTTATAAAAGTGAAAATAATAAGGAATATCTCTAACAATGTTTATTTTAGAAAAAAAGTTCATTGATCAAGAAAGTACAATGGGTTTACAAAAAATATGAAATGTTAAAAACAATTATTTAATAATCTCTAGACCACCCTTAGTAATAATTTAAATGTCCCAATCATAGCAACTATAATATTGACAATTAATGTTTAGATTAAAAGTTCGAAAGCGGCCTTTAAGCCCAAAATCCTCTGACTACCCTTAATAACGTGATTGGCCAAAACGGAAGATTACCACTTTGTAGAAGTAACATGTCAGTGTAAATAATAATAAAAATACCTCTAGTAGTATTAGAATTTGGATATCTTGTCTTCTCATATATGATAAAGGGGTGGAGGTCCTATGTCTGACACATTAGCTAATTTGTAAGAGCATCTTCATACTTATTTCAATATAAAAATATCTCGTTGTGACAATAAATTGATTTTTTCTCTAAATAGTAAAAGCGAGCTCCGAATCTTGTTGCAAGTTCTAATCTGTCGTTCTCTTGCTAGACTGAATTGTCTGTTACAGGGAGTTGAGGGATCGAATCCCGGTCGGGGGTACTGATGTGTTTTTCCTAAATGGTTCCCCATGCAAATGTAGACACATTTCCTTTAAAGCTCCAACTAATTCATCTATATTCCAATAGCGTATTTAAGTGTGAATAACCTGAACGGGTACTAGCAGGTGGCAAGAAACAGTGGTAGTAAATTGTATTTGCAGTAGTGAATCCTGCTAGGTTATTTGTTTACCTACTCCTAACACCTCCCTTCTTCCACTGTACTCTATACTTATACACTTTACTACTTTAGATATCAAAGCACTGATTTAAACTTAAAAAACATGTTCCTTGTTTTTCATCTTGGATGTGTCCACGGAGCTTTTTTTTAACTACATCCCAGTAAAAAAATAATTCAAAGAGCAATTTTTATGAATGAATCAAATAAAATTAATAGTAGATTATAAGTATAGAAGGAATAAGAACAATATTGTTATGGTAATGTAATACTATTTTTAGACTTATTTAATAATTTTGATTTGGTTTTAATTCAATGGATGTAAAGTTCGTTGCATAAATTTAAACCACACCAATATGGGAAATCCATTCTTTAATTTATTTTACGTTATAGGAAGCATATTTTCCTTTTCTTAAGTCAACAACCCAAAAGTTGGTTTGATGTAATTTCTATTCATCCTGTGCTGTGCATGCACTCAGCCTATCGGCTGGTTAGCGCTGGCTGCACCATCTGGTATAAATTCCATGAACTGGGAGAGTTCATAAAGTATGGAAGCTCTCTGTTGACTTCCACACTATATTTCTATGAGCATGCACGAAAGGATCTACAAATTATCCCGAAAAAGGTAATTTCACATTCCGTCTAGGGTTCTTTTACATGCTACAATATTGACATTGGACCGACGACGGCTTTACTTGCCCTCCGAAGGAGGTTGTGCTACGGATTTTTATCGCTCAATAAAAATCCATTGATCTCGGTTGTGTTTGAGCCTAATAACATCGGGTCCTGAAGAGAGAGTTTAATTCCAAGACCACCAAGGTCGGGTAGCTTAAATAACAACGTTAATATTAAGATTATTAATGATTAAACTTAATGTAACCTAAGATATAGCATCTGACGTAAGCTTTGAATAGCTCTCATGACTAAATTTTGATTATTTTTTTTAACTATTTACTTAACTTACATATTTTGGTGTAACTTTTCATGATGTGACCTAAACAGAATTGATTCGAGACCACTTAATTTAATGAGCCTAGATTAATACAATTTAACTTAGATTGACTCAATTTGATTTAGATCAATACTACTTATCCCATATTTAATTCAATTTAAATATCTCAATTTTATAAGAAACTTGTTTTAATTTGTGTAGCTTCATAAGCATTTCTAAGATAAATTTTAAAAAATCGATTTAATTTAACTTAACTTTACTTAGCTAGACCTATATTGACATGCAGTGACCTATATAAAATTAGTCTGATATAAATTAATCTATTTTTACTTAACGTTATTTAACTTGACTTAATTTAAGCTAAATTAATAACTTTAAAATAGCTTCACTTGACTAATTATAAGCTGACTTCAATTAGTATTTATAAGCTGACTTCAATTAGTATTAATAAGCTTGAATTAACCTAACTAAATTATATATAGATTTGATCCATTTAAAATTATTTATATAAACTTTATTTAGCTATAGTTAACTTAAACTATCCTGGCTTGACTTAAAGCTATATTAATTGATCAAAATTTGTAGACTCTTGCTTTGTGCATAAAAGTAATGTCCATATTTTAAGAAATGTTGTTTTAGTTTTTTAGTGCCACGCATCTCACGGTTGTCCAAAAATCCTAAATCTGTTATGTGTTAAGGCTAAACTAGCTGTATTATTAGGTAATCGACCTTAATGAGAATAAACAATATTTTTGAATAATAGAAAGCCTCCAAAGTTATTACTATAAATATATATTTACCTATTATTTCTATTGGGGGTGCAACATAGTATATTGTATTGGTTTGCACACATTCTAAATGGGCTCTTGTACATTTGCTATTTTAATGTTTCGTTGGTTTATGATTATTTTACAAACAAATATATGTAATATATGATTTTTTTTTATCGCCGCTTCTTTCTACCAGTTGAGGTTATACGCATAAAGGAGAATTAATACAATAAGGTAATTATGAGGAAGGAGGCATCCTAGAAGTAATCTGCCCACATTTGCATGGGAGGAGAGTGATAAATCGTTTAGTTAAAAACACCCTCAGTAGACCCAACAAGGATTCAAACCCTGATCTCCCCATCATCAGTAAGCCAGTCTAACAGGAGAGTGACGTCTTAGACCATCCGGCCAATGAAGCGAGTCCTAAATTGATTAATATACATATATATATATAATAAATATAATATATTAATATATATATATTCTCATAGTATTGATTATTAATATGATATATTTAAATAATTGAAAGACTGTGAATAAGAAACCTAGTAACTAAGTAAGTCGTACTGCTCTTGAACCATGTCCAATATTGAAATCCTAGATCCTGGATATAATTGGAAGAATTCTGATTTTTGAATAAGTTATTGAAGCAACGCTGCTATCCAATACTCCCCTCCATTCCGATTCCCAAAACTTTGTTTAATCTCTGATTCGTACAAAAGTATTGTCAAATTTCGCATTAAATTGACTTAATTATTCAATTCAAGCTATTTTAATTATTTTTGTCTAAGGCAGTTGTATTTTTATTTATTATTTATTTTAGATTTTTAGCGTGCACTCTCTGAACCGACTGATTATATAAGCATATGAGAATTTCTATGAGCAAGAACGAAAGGGCCTACCAATTTTGCCAAGAAAGATATTGCACATACATTCCAGAGCTCTTTCACACTTCATAATGGACATGGTACAGATGGATTAACTTCCCCTCCGAAGGAAGCTGTGTTACAGATTTTTATTGCTCAAGAAAAACCCGTTGACCTCGGCTAGGTTTGAACCCACGAACATCAAGTCCTGAGGAAGAAACAGATGTAGCTGAGTAGTATAAGTGTATGTTTTGAATAAACTTGTTTAAAAGGTATTTGTTGTTTTAAATGTTCGATTGAGTAACTAAATCTTTCAATTGTTACGTGGTGTGGCGAAATTCACTTCTTATTCGTCATAACTGTGGCTACATTAAAAAAAATATAGCCCACCTTTGTCATAGAGAAATACATTCTTCAATCCAAGCACATGCACATATTTATAATAACAAAATTTGTTATTTATTAGGCTAAACTAGAATTATAGCACCTTCTTCAAAAGTAGTTAAAAAAATTATTATTTATTGAGAATAAACTCTATATGTATTTATATATATAATATATAAGTATACCTATATAATTATAAGTATACATACATACATATATAGATATATCAGTCAGCAGGAATTATTGTTCCGTGGCTGTCCGAGACGTGAAGTCGCCGGAGTTCAGAGAGCTAGGGATCCAGAACGCGTTCACGTGGGTCCATCATAGGAGATTTAATACGAAGATGTGCAGATGGCACAGTTATGGGAAAGGCCAGTACTTTACCAGAAACGATGACCTAGTAGAAAGAATATGGTGTTGTCACAGCCTAGATGTATAATCTATATATATATATATATGTATGTATGTATACATAATAATAAAATTAATTCAAAGAGGGTGTTAGGAAGATACGGTGAAGAGAGGGTAGGTAAGAATGGTATCAAGTTAGTGAGTCTGTGTTTAGAAAAAGTTTATTTGTGTCAAACACATAGTTTAAGTATGATTCATATGCATGGCATAGGGGTGATTCAAGAGCGATGATTAATTTTTTTAGTGTATGATGACTGATGATAATCTTAGCAGTTTAGTAAAGGATACTAGGGCTGTGTGTGGAGCTGAATGTGGAACGGATCACTTCCTAGTGACCTCAGTAGTTGAATTAGGTGGGATTTACGTGAGGAAGCAGTGCAAGAGTTTTAGAAAATAAGAGTGAAAATGTAAAAGTTGAAGGATAAATAGGTGGGAGCGCAATATGAAAGAGTGCCGGGCGAAAAATTAACTTTACAAGAGCATCATTGGAATGTAGAAATAAATGATAATGATATATAAAATACTTGGCACAGTGTAAGAGAGGGTGTAGTTGAGTGCGCGAAAGATGTGTGTGGATCTGCGGTGCTGGGAAACATAAAGATATGCATGCTGGAATGAACAGGGGAAAGAATCTGTGAGAAGCATACAAACGAATGATTGCTGTAAAGGGTGAAACAGAGCGTCAGAAGCTGTGGGACATACACAAAGGGAAAAAGATAAATACAGAGAAAGCAGCCAAGGAGAATAAATATCAAATGAGATTAATAGGAAGTGAAAGAATGCGGAATGATTTTGAAGGAAATAAGAAACTGTTCTGGAAGATGGTAAATAAAGAAAATTTAAGCAAGAAAAGACCTATGTCATTCGAAATGTATGTGATGAGATGATCTGTGATGAAAATGGTATAAGAGAACAATGGAGGGAGTATTTTGTGCAATTGTATGGCGCAACCATAGAGAAAGTACCAGAAAATAGGGAAAATGTAACTATGCGTGAAAGAATTAACAAGGCCAAAGTGTTAAATAATGGTAAAGCTGTGGGCGTATATGGGATGAAAAGTGAAATGCTTAATTGTAGGGGCATGGTACTATTTGCCAGAGTGTGTGAGTTGTTCAATGTGTGTTCTGGGATTTCGAACGTTCCTAATGACTTGAAGAATGCTGTCACTGTTCCTTTGTATAAAGGTTAAAGCATAAAAAGTGAGTGTAACAACAATAGAACATTTAGTTGAGTATTTCAGGCAATTTTTTGGAAGAGTTTTAACTGAGAGGGTGCGTGAAGAAACTTCGGACAAGATTTAGGGTGTGCAATGTGGTTTCATTCCAGGTAGAGGTTGCATGGACCAGATATTTGTATTACACAAACTGATTGAGAAATTTATGGCAGTAAGAAAGAATGTTTATAGTGTATTCGTTGATCTGGAGAAAAAGTACGATCGGGTGAATGGGTGTATGTCATGGAATGCTCTGAGAGAGCATGTTGTGGATGCATGGTTAGTAAATGCAATAATGGCAGTGTATGATGGAAGTAAAAGGTGCGCTAGGGTGGATAAAGCTTTGAGTGAATGGTTTGACATTGAACAGGATGTTAGACAAGATTGTTTAATTTATTCATGGATAAGTGTATGAGGGATGCTTGTGATGATGTGGTTGGTGTTCAAATGGAAAATGTGATTGTGAGAGTGAGGCTATGTGGAGATGATTAATGGCTGAAAATGAAAGTGGCTTACAAAGTGCATTAAATCATTTGAATGTGAGGGAAGGCAGAATGGATCTTAATATAAATTTCTCCAAAACTAACGTGATTGTTTTTGGTAGGGACGGATCAGAAAATAATAATTGTCAGCTTGGTATAAATGGAAAACTGTTAGAACAAGTGAATGATTTTGTGTATTTTGGCAGAGATGACAGTATATAAAAGTGTGTTGGCGCTAACATTGTTTATGGATGCAAAGAGTGAGTTAAACAGAAGAAACACAAGAGCAAGTTGGCTATGGTTGGAATGAGATATCTAATAAATGTATCTATAAAAGCTTTTCTGGGCAGAAACTGTAATGAATGGGTGCGAAGGAGTGCGGTTTGAAAGGGGATATAATAGTACAATGGGAAAGAAGCGTCTTAAGTTGATTTGGTCATGTTGAGAAGATGAGTGTGGATTGAGTGACTAAGCAATTATATGAAGGTAGAGTGTGTGGGTCAAAAAGAAGGGGCTGGCCATGTAAGACGGGGCTAAATGTTGTTCACAAATGTGTGGAAAAGAGAAGCATTAATAGTTTTAAGAATAAAAGAGTATGTATGACTGAGTATATGGATGTTGTTGAAATGAAGGTATGCAAGAATAGTGAAGTGTGAATGAAGTTAGTGCGGATGGATCAAGACTCTCTTGCCTACCCCGAAAGAGAATGGTGGGATTAGGTACTCATTGTATATATGTAATATAAATATATTAAAATTGAAGATAAGTTTATCTAAGTGTTGATGATAAGTATAATTAACTACATCGTTTGCAAATTAAGTATTTTACTTTTTGCAAGTTTTGAAATTGTGATGGTATAACCAAGATTTAATTGATCTATAGGAGAGGAAAAATATACTAAGCCAATTAATGAAAACCATACCATTAAAATTGTTCAGCGGATAGCTTAGGGTATGGTCCCCAATTAATTCATGTTTGATGCTTGGATAGTTAAAATAATATATACGTATTAGCTTAGTTATTAAGGTGTTATAATCTCTGTGATATCATATGGTGTTAAAGTTGTATATGTTAATTCTGTTTATGTTACTTTTCAAGATTTGTCCTTAAACACACTGTTTTCGTAGACATATTTTAATTCTTAGATCTAATTTGCTATAACACAAGACATTCGAACTACCAGCTATTATTTGTTCATTTTAACTATAAGTTTCAGACATGTACTGTACATCTCACAGAGGTTAATGTAAATTTCACATTCATGCCCTGATTCCCTGTGCAGTACTCAGTAAAAACTCTTTATATCATATTCTGAAAATTGAAAAATGACACCTGGACACGGGAATCGAATCCGGGACCTTAGGTTTAGAACGCCAATGCTCTAACTACTGAGCTAGCCAGGATTCGTCCCGTGCCCAGGGTCATTCTTCACTCATATTTTAAGGCAGAGTCTATGATGGACTTAGCGGAAATCGTCAGGCTACAAATATGTGATGATATTAATATCACGAGCTATAAGATAACGCAGCCACCTACGACTCGGTAGTTGGCATATGGTTGCCATTTGTACAATTATTAAATTGTACGGGATTGAATATTAAGAATTAAATAGCCAAAGCTATTATTTATGTTTTTAGTGGGAATTACTCCATCTAGATATCATATTTTGAAAATTGAAAAATGACACCTGGACACGGAAATCAAACCCGGGACCTTTATTTGAAACATGGTGGGTCTCACTTTGCCGTGGTCAGTGTAAATCCGTCATTCAACCTATACATCTCTGTGTAGTACCTACTATAATTATTTATTCGAACAATATCATGCTGCTTCACGTAGATATCAGTATGAATTCTTTATTCAAGTCTTGTAAATAAGCAATATAGAATCGTGATTATAGCCAAAGTGAAATGCATTTTGCAGTGACCAAGGATAACTTCTCACTCTAGCTTTGCCTCTCCGAGCAGTACTCAGTTTATATTATTTTAACCATCACGTGCTGTGCCGATCAGTCACAAGCGTAGACACCTTATGTAAGCTATATCACTTCTAGGGACTCAACGCCCATTGTAAAATTATTTTAACAACATCCTTCCTTTATGCTTAGCGTCTAATATATATTGATTACACTGATATATATATATATACACATAGGCCTATATGTATATATATATATATATATACACATTTTTAACGGTTTTCTTATGGACTAGGTATATTATTGGAATGTGTTTATGCCTTTTACAGATATGTCTTCAGAATGTTTATATCATTCTCGGTTTAAAATAAATATGACCTTCAAAATAGTAATATTTTTTAATTTACATATGAAACCCATATTGCTTTAGTTGTCTACCTTACTGTTTCCCAATAAATTGCTGCAGACATGCTTTGAATGCTGTCAAAGCTGCTAGCTTAACTTCTTTCAAAATAGAGTCAAACGATTTTTATGTGGCATGTTTTCATATCTGTGGTTCAACAAAATTGCCTCATTCAAGTGGGGAAATATCTGCTGTTGATATAAAAAAAAAAGGGTAATTCTTTTTCATGGCCTGCAATCGTGACCCCAACAATTCAGCTGGACTCTGGGATAAGTTCAAGTCCCCTACTATGTCGTTGAGATCACCTTGTGAGATAATATGCTGCTCATTCGATGTGGGAGGCTTAAATTATGGACCGGGGATGTACTGTCCCATAGGGATTGGCTCGTCATCATTGATAGGTACTGGCAGGGACTGACTGCAAAGGACTAGTCTGATGGTGGCAGGCAATGAATGGATATTGTATACTATGTTTGGATTAATAAAAAATCCTGAATAAACTATTAAAATAAAGCTATGGCAATATGTTTGATGGACATAACAGTTTCAACCATAAGGCGATAAGGATGTATACCATTTTTTAAAGAGGGTCAGTCGAGGAAAAATTTTGTAACAGAAGGGGTTTCCCAACTATTAGCAGTAAATATCATATTGTCATATCATTTTCATATAAATAACGAACACATTTACTAAATATGTTGATAAATTATTTGTTTGAATATTTTTAGGGATTGACAATTGGATATACCACGTCGCCAAATCACTAAACTAATTAATCTTAATAATTTATGAAATTTTTTAAATTGAAAGTTGACACTTGAACATGGGAATCTAACCTGTGTTCAGGTGTAATTTTTCAATGTAAAGAACTTGATATCTAGATGTGGCTATTACCATAGCTAACAAGCTAACAAATATAATAGCCTTGCTTATATATATATATTTGCACCACGTCTTACTTCTGGTTTGGGCTATACTCTAATATATTCTTGCTATTTAATCCGTCAGGATATTCGGATCATAATCCTTAGTAATATATAATTAAATAGAGAAATCACAACACCTTTGTCATTATTATTAGCCCATTCCATAGATTAGATTTTAGACAGTACTCCTTTTCCTTGCTCGGTTTCCCTAAAAAGTTTAACAACGAGGAGGCCCAGTGGCTAATTGATTATAGAATGATTAAAATTGATCAAAATTAGAAGAAATAAACTAGTTAATTATTGAAAACTAAGTGAAGAAATCCCACCTAGTACAAGAGGAAAATGGTGGTGGGAAGTATCCAAATTTTGAATTCAAAGTAGATATAAACATAAAAAGTTTTTATATTCCCGCAATAGTGCCTCCATCCAATATTTGGGAAAAGAGATGCAAAACACCCTGAAAAACACTAAACTTCTCCATTTTGAATGAGATAAACTGTTTAAAACACTAAGGTAAACAATATTTTGGATTAAAATAAACTTTCTTACATCTTTTTCTGTGTTAGTGAAATCTATCTATTCATATGAAAAGTAAAACTAAATATTATATAAATAAAAAAATTGTAAAATATTAAAAATATTAAATGGAAGGAAAAGAAAATATGTTAAATCTCTCTCATAGATATAGGATCCAAAACAATTTTCATCTGACCCACTGCCCCTAATAATGAATCCATCGTTTGTTATTAGAGTGTACCCTTTTATGTATTCAGTTTTTGATTTGAAAATACAGCTATTAAAAGATATATATATATATATATATATATATATTCTTAAGTTTCAATGTCCATCAGTTAAAATTTAAGAATTAAATAATCAAAACAGTCAAATAATCGTTACAGGAATAAACATGACAATTCTTAAAACTACTAGCAATAAGCATTTAAAATTCTAAAATGTTATTTTCTTTTTACTTCTCGCTGATAAACACTACGTTTTTAAACTTGTTATTAGCAAAAAATAACACAGTGAAATCATGAGATCAAAATTGTATGCATCCTAATAGTGCAATTTGTACAATAGTCCCCCCTGATTATAACTTCAAGCATAAACCGATTAATTATTTGTGTAATAATAGCTTACCTTAATGCGAAGTGCCTTGTGTAGAGTTAATAATTGCGCAATAGCCTATTTTGAAACTCAGCGATCCTGTATATAGCTACTAATTGCGCAATAGCCTATCTTGAAACTCAGCGTCCTGTATAGAGCTACTATTTGCGCAATAGCCTACCACTACGCGTGGATCCCATTGATTCCCTTGTTCACGAGTCTCAATACCCATCAAGGATATTCGCACATTTACACAAATTACGTGTGGGCAAGTAAGGTAGAATTAATAAGAAATGCAACAGAATTTGTTGGAAGGGAGAGTTGTTAACCATATGGGAAAAAGCACATCAGTACACACAGTTGGAATTTAATTCCCAACCTCCCCGTCACTGGTAAACCAGACTAGACGAGATTGATGCCTTTATTCGCGTGCCCATCGGTGCGGATAACGCCAAGTGAAGACCAATTGTTTGACCAATTTGATATTCAAAAGCAATATAGTTATCCGATCTTTTAATAAATGTGCGAGATGAATAGCAAAGATGTTTCGTGCCTTAAGCTAATAATAAAAAGAGCAGTGCGCAACATTTAATAATGATATTGTTCTTGGCGAACTGTTAGTGAACAAAAAATTCTTCAAGCTATTTTAATATTGGTTTTCTTACATTTACCGGCTTGTTTTGAACAAATGTCGATAAAACATTAAATAACATTTCCTAGGTATATCATGTTTCAGAAATTTCAATTCTGTTTCCACTTTACCTATTTATAAACTACTAACAAAGGTTTACTATAATGGTGTAGTGGCAATGGTGTCATCCGCACCATTACTAATTCACACAAAAGCCTCATGACGACAATATCCTGTTGCTTCAGAAATGCTATCGGCAACTAGAGATAGAAAAGAATGTTGTACCACGGTATAGCGAAACCAGCTGACCTCTGTTGCCATTTCATTGGAACATACTTATTCTCACTGTTTTCGAACGTTGACGCGAAAATAATGTTGTAATTGAATTAATTTCAACATAGAGGTCTAAGTTCATGTACTACTCACCATATCTACAATATTCCTCTGTTGAAGCAAGCATTACATTATTTAAGTTCGTTTTGGAACTCAGGTCTTCTTTATCAGTCTATAATATTTAAGAGGATCTAATTAAAGCTAGCCGCCTCAGTGGCCTCATGGTCTAAGACGCTACTTTGGCAATAGATTAGACTGCCGTAGATGGGAAGATCGGGGATCGATCCCAGTTGGGTGTGCTGAGGGTGGCTTTCCTAAATTATTTTCCACTCTCCTTCTATGAAAATGCTGGTACACTTGCTCTGAATTCAACCTTCCTAATTCCTAAGCCTTTGGTGTAATTAGTAGTACACAGTAGTATAACCCAAACGGGCAATAAAACACGGTGCTAAAAAAAATAAAGATATTTAAACAATTCGCTATTTAAGTCAAAAAGTTGATCGAAGTACTCTGACTTGCGTAATATATTTTATTAACTTTAATTATCTATATTAGGGATTTGTTTCATATATAAATATGCTATCTATTGGTTAGATATCCGCATTTTAAAGAAATGTATAGTGTTTGGTTAATTTAACAAAACAATGCTCAAATATTACAATTCTCTTAGTTATTATATTCTTTTAAACCACTTTGAATTTAGACTTGCAGTTGACCTCCTTTAACCATTCAGCTCGGATAGTCCCCATATATATTCAATTGTCCTATTAATTTCAAGCCTTAAGAAACCTAAACCATTCCCCCTATCAACCCAACTAACAACTATCTAACGGGTCATCTCCACTGTCACGATGAACTTATTCCATTGAAAGGATCTTGCGGAGAACCAATCCTCTTATCAGCGACATCGGATAATATCGCCATCCGGTCCATTGGAAGCTCAGCGGGGTACAGACTAGCGTTCAACGAAGATTTTAAAACTTAATTTTTCTTACAATGTGTAGCACGTGTTATTTCATTGTAGGTCTCCATGTTTGTATGTTAAAACGCTTATGGCTTATGGGTCAATCAATTTCAGAGGAGATTTTTTATCCTTTTCCAATTGTGGTATTTGATTTGATATACGGATTGTAGTGTTTAAGAAACATTTGTCCATGTGGTTTTAAATATTAATATAAATGTATTATTGATATATTCAAGCCCGCCCCGACGGGGGGAGGGGGGGAAAGGGTTATTTGTACTTTGGTACTAGGCCCGGGACTTCTACGGTTCTGGTACCAAGGTTCATGAGCTTAATTTTCTTTATATTGGTATAAACAAAATGAGATATGAATAAAAGGGAATCAAACAAATTGATTATTTACATATGGATTAATGATGCTCAGCTCACTTACTGGGACTTTCTCTAGAGGAACATACAAGCAGATAATTAGTCTAAGGTACTTACTGGATGATAATAACACAACAGCACCACATCCATCTGACCACTTGTAGGAGATTACTGAATAATAATAACACAACAGCACCATATCTGACCACTTGTAGGAGATTACTGGATGATAGTAACACACAAGCACCATATCTGACCACTCGGAGGAACTGGCTCAATGGTTATAAAAGTTGTTTTTGTCATTGAAATTTTGTTGTTGTTCTGGGCAAAACCGAGCAAGACTCATCGATAGGAGAGTTTTATGATTTCATGAAAATTGTTTCTAACTGATTTTGCAAACAATTTTAATCTTCCATTATTGGTTCAATACAGTCTTGTCCTCGCTTCAAAGTTTTTGTCTATTTCACGCGGTATTTGGTTTTCGTATAGAATATAAAAGAGATCTGAGTCTCATTTCAGTTTTAAGTTACGTATTAAAATGCATGCATGGCTTTTGTTTTGTTAAAGGGGACAAAAACTTTTTTTTAATATACAAATATAAGTTGGATAGTTCAAATAGGGCTAGTACCAGAACCCGTTCAACTCCCTGACGGCCGTGGATATATTTATTGATTTAAAAATCTATTAATATTTATAGATATTTTTACTTTCTCGCTATCTTACAGGTGGAGAAAGTGTTGTTATCGTCAAAAAAATCGATCTCGAGATTTTGATGAATCTCGCCGTTTTATGACCCCCAGAATCCGATAAAGTGGTTTTTGAATTTCCGTCTGTCTGTCTGTCTGTCTGTACCTCCAACTAAAGCCTAAATTATTTTACCGATCAGGCTAAAACTTGGTATCTAGAGTTTTCATAGGGTTTTCCCGAGGGATCTTTGGAATCGCATATCTAGCCCTAATATTAAGGGCAGTATACTGATGGGCAAAAAGAGAAAAAGTCGATTTTCTCAAAATCGGCTCTAACGATATTGATTGAACTTCGTTTATAAGTATTTATAAGTATTATAAACAAAATGGCTACTCTCAATATTTCGGAAAATTACTTTAAGGGCTCCGGTCTGATGCGTACATTATAATTTTTTATCATATCTCCAAAATTATTTGAGGTATGAAATTACCTATCATTACAAATATATAGATATATTTATAATACAAATATTTTATTCGAAACATATTTTTATAAAACCAATAACTTTTAAGCTATATAGAAATATTTATATTTTATAACTTTTTGAAAACTATAGGTACAATTTTGCAACCGTAAAAAAATCTAACCTGAAACGTTGATCGATGTCGACGTCTCATGACCTCCCGAACCCTAAAAAGTGGTATTTGCAATGCCGTCTTTTTGTGGGTCTGTTTAAACTTAAAATTAAGAGTAGTTTAATTAAGGGCGAAAAGAGACAAAATTGGCTCAAACGATTTTGAATAAAATTCACATCTAGGCTTTGATTAAGATTATAAATAAACTTGCTATTTTCATTTTCCCATGAAAATGATTTTAGGGTACTTTACAAAAGCGGAAATTTCTGTATCTCCACAACTATTTGAGATACTAAATATCTTATCATCGAAAAATTGTAGTACTATTAAAAATTAAAAACTTTTATATGAAATATATTTTTTTTAAACCGACAGTTTCTGAGATATTGGCAAATATATTAATACAATTTTGCGAGCTTTAGTTGTAAAGAGGTACTACTTAATTTTAAAGCAATAATTATCTAATGCCATCGAGTAAATAAATATAAGCGTCTCTCAAAAAGTTTATGTTATTTTCCCTTAAACCTCTTAGAAGAAATGTTTGTACAACAATTATCCACTTCATAATCAATAGTCAATATTTACATTTTTTATTGGTAAGAATTTATAAATGAGGAATTTAGTAGCAATGCGATGACATGAAAATGTGCAACACCTAATAAAATGTTTAAAATTTTAACCGGAAGTTGAAATTTCAATACGCATTGTTGACACTTTTGGAACCAAGATTGATCTTTTTTATCTGTCCAAACATATAAATGAGGACTTTAATTCTTTTTAAAAAAATTATAAAATTCAAAACCGGGGCTCTAAAAATGTTTTACATAAACATAGTGCCATTTATGTTTGGGTTTGCTAGCGTATATTATTTTGTTTCACATATATTACGAGTTTTGAGTAAATATCTCCATTTTTAAACAATAGAGCGAGAAAGCCCGTGCAGTTCGGTACAGTTTATTTTCTTCTTTTATTTCAAAGATTTAAACAATTCAAATACATTTTAATTTCTTATTTATACTTTGTTTTCATTGTAATTATGCTTTGTGTGTCGAAAGAATATTATTATAATATTTTCATTACAATTCTGCTAAAAATTGTGTTCTAAATAATAATTATACTGTAGTCATGTCTATTTGTTCCTAAGTAATTATATGTGACCGTTAATATTTTATGTTTAAATAAATGCTGTTATGTTTTAATTAAATTTGAAATTATTAGTAGAGACCAACTTCACGACACACCTGGCCTATATATTAACTTTTTTCCAAGGTATCGTTGGGCCAAGGGTCACCAAAATATGTTTAGAAAACTTCAAAAGATTGTATTTATATTTAAAAATTAACAATTAAGCTTTCTTCAATTATTGTAATATTAGTCATTTTCTGCTAGAATTAATTCTTTAAAACTCGACTTGAATATTTGTAATTTGTGTGACGTCAAGAAATATAATTACTAAAATATTGAAAGCACATGAATACTAACGGATTTTCAGCAAATTAATATGGTAAGTGACCCACTTCAGTAGTCTAATAATTTAAGGCGTTACTCTAGCAATAAATTGGACTTACGATTATTGGGAGATAGTGGCTTGATCCCGGTAGGGTGTATTGGGGGTGGTTTATCATAAATTGTTTCCCACTCTCTCTCCACGAAAATGCGGGCTAACTTCATTTAAATTCAAAAGTAAAATTATTTAAGCTACATATATATCTTAAAAAATGCAATTTTTTAAAAATCAAATAACTTCTACAAAATGGATTCAACTTTTCCCTCCTTTGTTAAATTATTAATATACCCTGTGTTTAGTTGAAATAAAAGTTAATAGAATATCTTTGCAGCCAACATTGATAACATTTTAACTATATTATTTGTGTTATTTTATAGGTATTGATAAAATCTATCAAAAGTGACAGCTACAGATAATATGACGTTATGTGTGAATATAATAAATAGTTTTATTAGCTTTATTAACCATAAACACCGTTCTTCTCACCAAAATATAATATAAAAGCCTAGAACTATAAAATGAGCTCTATAGACGTATCCAGGACCATCAAAATAAGTTAATCATAAATATTCGGTTCACTTCGTAAAGATGATCGAGAAGAAGTATGTGTGAATATATTTTACCAAGATATATTACTGAAACTACTATTCTGGAGGAAATATTGTCAGTAGTAAAACTTACATTGCAAATATGGTTTTTATACCATGTGGACTTTTAATTTTAGTAATAAAAAGTTAGCAAAACACATAAAAGATAACTTTATTACTGAACCATTTTAATATTCTACTTTATGATTCTTAGTATATGATATATTTGATAGGGTAACCCTAATATCATGCTACTAAACATATTTTCCAATACGACTAAAATCTACGATGGAAAAATTGTTAGATTTAAATATATAATTTAAAAAAAATTGCTATGTAGATAGATACATAATATTTTAAGCTTAGAGCCCATATCGTTGAAGTTTTAAATGTTATGTGTTACGGTGATGTTATATAACATATTTCAATACGTTTGCCAATTTGCCTTATATTACTTCCAATAATAAACTCTACTAATTAAATTTGGTAATAGGCTTCTTACTATAGTATAGTTTGTTTTTTATATTTGCTACAAACTAAACTTAGATAAGACTGACTAATTAAGTTTTGAATGACCACCCGCTATGTTGATTTTAAAAATCACATTAGTAAGATGTTTGGTGGAAATCAGACTATAAAGCATTTTAACCTAGACCCACATGTCCTAATAAAGTACAGTTGATTTTCTTCAATCCCCCGTGGATACAAGTCCCTTGCCCCTTCAGATACGAGAGTCATCTTTAATGTCTTGTAGAAGTCACTTCCCATCCCCTTTAGTCTAGACATATAATATTTACGTGGGGTGGTTTAGACAACCATTAATTTTTTTAGGGCATTTATTTTTTTAAACTTGCGCTTCTAAATAGGTACTATTCTTAGTGAATAATATTTCTTAAGGGCGCAAGACGAATGAATCCTCTTTTCAAGGATTATTTATTTGAATATCTATATTAATTCTATGTTTATTGTTGGAAGCATAAATTCTATTCCGTTCAATAGCTATACAATTTTGGATCGATTAAAAAAAATGATCGTAGGTATAAAAATCCTAGAAAAATATGTAATTAATTCGAAGATAATGTGCGTAAATATTTGTATCTATTTTCATGGGTTGATAAAATCCTTACATTATATCACAATCAATAGACCTGAGTTCGATCCTTGAGTGAAATGAATCATAATTATGAAGAAAACAGGAATATAATTATAATGCATGTATAAAACATACACGTTCATAATTATTACTATCCTCATACATGTCAAAAATTTGGCGTATATTTCTCAGTTTTTTAGCACGTTGTCTTACTACAGATTATACGTTTTATCAATCGTTATTTCTGAATTAACTTTTTTAATTCTCTACAACATTGTGTCAAGCATGCTTACAACGAAATGATTAATACAGCTTACATCCTCGTGTATGTCTTTCCATGCTTACATTTTTATAATCACACACTTTTTTTAATACCAACTTGAAAATAAAATCTGCATCTGTGAAATGAGTTTAAATTTTATAAAACTCGTTCAAGTTTAATTTAAAATATCGCTCCCATAAAGTTGGGATTAACGAGGTTCTACTGTATTTGGTTGAAAGTGAAGTTGAATATTTTCAGATGTTGGTGTTGTGTCATCGATCAATTGTATATGAGCCGCATCGGTGGTGTAGTTAGTACTTAAGCGTATAACCCGAAAGGGTAGTAAGACGTGGTGCTAAATATATAAAAATCGTTTATGAGTCCCTCCTGAGTGATGTAAGTAGGTGTTGTCTAATACTTTCCCCAATATGGCTCAGTCCAAACCAATCTTCAATCATAAATTCCAATTGAGAACATTCTCTTTGATTTTTTAAATAAATGTTTGGTATTTTATGTTCTAGTTATTTAACTCTTTTGAATTTTTTTTAATGTGAAACCGTTTCTTACTTATTATTATTATTTAAGCACTACTTCTAACTACCAATTTAGTTTATACACAATCAATTTCAATAAGAATTAAAAAAATACACCTTGAACTCCACAATATCTGTCTTGATTTTTATAATATATTTTTAATCATGATAAATTATTCTTCAATAATAATTGGTAATTTTTCCACACTAACAAAAGTGTCTCTAATAAGGATTTAAGGTATTAACGTTTGGCATCTACAGTAGTTTATATTAGTATTATATATAACATTCTGGGGTATTTTTCGTTACAGTAAAGGAAAAGGAGGACTAATTTACATACATTACTGTTTCCAGCCTGTGGCCTGAGTCAGATTTTTATTCAAGCCATATATTTTCCACTACCCGCTGGCTAGGCCTGTCGTAGCTTCATATGCCTTATAATCTAACTTAAGACAAGGACAAGCATAACATCCAGTCCCCGGATATTAATTTATCACTATAAAAGGGTAAACCCATATTTTCATCAATGATACATTTTCGGCCATGCTGGGAATTGATCCCGGGACCCTTAGCTCAATAGGAAGGCATGCTACTGACTGAGCTAAGGTGTTGAACTAAAGAAGAACTAAACACAGCCAAAAATATATATCACTATATTACTGTGACCATGTCAATCCCCATGTCTGTTATGTCTGTCTGTCTGTCTGTCATGTCTCTCAGTCCCCACGTTTTTAAGTCCCCATGTTTGTAAGTTCTCATGTCTGTAAGTCCCCATTTATGTCTGTCAGTCCGTCCCTGGCCACGGATCCAAAACAATTTGATGGATTTTGTTCAAACTTTCTATTCAGATGTTATTGAGCTATCCTCAAAAATGTATTTTATTTTGTTCCCAGCTAGCCCTTAAATTAAGGGTTGTTTACCAAAGAGTGATTTTCTTTAATTCCAAATTTTTTGAAAATACCCTGTAGGATTTGTTAGACATGATAGATAGCATTGTATCTTTTGTTTCTGAGTAAAAATTAGTACATTCTGGACGCTTTTTCAGAAAACAAAGTGTGGGGCTTCTTGATAAAATTATCAAGTCTTTCATCAAGATAAGGTTGACATGTTTCTGCATAATGGGCAATTTTTACTTCAAATTTGTTGATTAAGTCACTAATTTATACATTCCATACTATGGAGTAAGGGGGTGTAAGAAATGCCCACTCTGCATTTTTCCAGAAATTCAACAGGCAGATAAACCACAATCAATTGGGAATATGTATGTTATTTACGTATTATTTGTAGATTTACCCTTCAGCTAATGATTGATGCAAAAAATACGAATAATTCATATTGTGTTGGATATGTTCTTTCACATCTTGTAGTTCCCCTATTTGGGGTTAATTTTGTTTATGGGAAGTTTACTGATGACTATTTTTAAAATTTGAATATTTTAAAAATATCTCTTGCAATTTTCTTCAAAATGGGTATCTGTTGAGTTAATTTTTATATTATAAACAATTAACTGTATTTATATATATATATATATTTCAAAAATAAATTAAGCTAATAACTGAAGCTTGAGTTTTATAAACTTTAAATATATTTTTTAAATTATATATACTGATTTTGTTCAAAACTGGATATGGGGCTCATTTTACATGAAAATGAGAAAGGTATCTTTATTTTTCTAAAAACACTTAATTTAATGATAGTTTACGCAAAACATATAATATATAAACAATATGAAAATTTTCGGATTTGACCTTAAATATTGAGTTCAAAATGGGTATATGGGAATAGTTTTTTAAGATGTATAAGAGTATGTTTTTATTTTTACAAACAACAAATATTTTAGGATAGTTTACAAATAACTCATTTTTCAAAATTTGAAATTTGTTAAAAATATTTGAACAATTTGGTTTAGAGTTTATAAAAAATAGTTTTTTGTTTGTTGTTTATTGTGATGTGTTAGTGTTTATGAGTAAAACTTACTTAAGGGTAATTTGCTGAAAAAGTAATTTTTAACAATTGCTTCGAAGCTATAATACACAATATGATAAAGTTAGTACGATTGTGTCGTACCATTTATTTAGCACAGCGTCCTACTATTTGTTCGGGTTTTATTTATAGGTTATAATTGCGCTAATGGGTTAGCGATGAGGAAGGTTAAATTAATCTTAGATGAAGTGTAACAACATTTGCGAGGAGGGGGAATATAAAACCACTTAGGATAAAAACACCCTTAGTACACCAGACTGGGATTCAATCCCAGATCTCCCCGTCATCGGCAGTCTTATCTATTGGGAGAGTGACGCCTTATACCATGCGGCTATCAGAGCGGATTCCAATGCATTCATTGCAGTCTAAAAAGCAACTAAAACAAGAGGTAGAGGTAAGTTACACTTCAAACATACAAATTTGATCGGTGGTCTCATGTTTTAACGCGTCACTCTTGTGTTAGACTGGATTGCTGGTGATGGGGAAATAGGGGTTTGAATTCCAGTCGGGTCTATTGAGGATGTTATTCTTTATAATAGTTTCTAAAGGTAGGGATGAAAGGGGATGGACGTGAAGAAAGGTCAATGTTTTTTCAGTTTTTCTGGCAAAACATTTTTTTTGGCCAAAATAAATAAAAATTCCTCCGGTACAAACATAGAGTATAATTTTCTTCGCATGTTAATATCAACAATTCTTGAATATGTGACATGAGCATAGGGGCATTATCTAACAAACTTTTTAAATGAATAATAAAAGTTGTCATTAAATTCCAGAGAACCCTTGACAGATATTCAAGAAATTTCGTGGTAACCATGTGAAGAAAATTAAATTTTTGGAGAAGTAGTTTATTTATTTTGGCAAAAAAAAAAAATGCTTTGCCATAAAACTGCAAAAACACTGGCTTTTCCTCACGCCCCCTTCCATCCCACCTTAATCTCACTATACTTATGTGTAGGTAGGTACATTTACTCTTAAATTCCACCCTAATTATCCCTATTAAATTAGCGTTTTTGATATATACTTACATCCCAAACGGGTTGGTGAAAAAATACTTACCTAAACAAAACACTTTGTTGTGGATGATTTTGTATATTTAAAAGATCTAGTGGATTGATCAATACTTTTCCAACCCCTGTAATGGTGTGGCAAACTAGCCCTAAAGCCTCTCATAACACCCACACCATTTAACATAATCTGGTTGGGAAGTGTTGGTGCTTTCTGCTCTACCAACCAAGATGAATAATGTATTGGGCATTCATACGATCCGGCACACTTCAGACACATTCTATGTTTGTTTTCCACGTGAAATCCATCAAGTCAATAACATAAGGCAGAACTTGTATTCCAACTTTGTTGCCTGTCATCGTCTTGACATGAAGGCAAAGGGTTGGACTGATACAAGTAACTTATTATCATAGAAGTAAAATGTAAAAATATTGTACCATCCTCGTAACAAACTAGCTGTGGTGTCAAATACTATTCGTTATATTGTTTTATTACCAGTTAAGAAATTTTATTTTGGGGGATAAGGGGGCAATTTTTTGTAAGCTAGAGTGCACCATCTTTTTAAAATTCACATTATTATATTCAACTGCATAATATATTTGTTAATGTAAATCTTATCTCACTATTTATTTAGGCTATCCACAAAAGCATATTAGATTTATTTGGTAATAATAAATGGTAATTCATAAATTATACAAATAAGAAGATAAACAAATTTCCTAGTAAATAATTTATCCCTTATATAGTTATAATTCAAAGAAAGTCTACATTTCAACATTTGCATTTAAAGGAAGTTTGAATAAAATCTTTGACACAAGCAGAAAAAAATTGAAATGCTACTTTTAAGCATGTCCGAAAAAAAACTCTTTAGCATGCTTTAAATTTAATCATCACTCGATCGCACATGAATAAGAGTATAAATGGAAATTTAGTACAAATATAGCCTGTGCATTGTGCACTTTACAGTATAAATTACCATCACGAATATTCATTGTTGTCAATTTTGATATTTATAAATTACTGACAATATTGTAGGCCAAATTAGACTTACTTATTTTAAATTACCTATTTAAAATAAAGGAAGTATTTGGCCAATCATAAGTTTCGTATAAATTATAAGTCATTATATGCCCTTCATTTAATCTGTCTGGTGGCAAGCTTATCTTGTATTGATCTACTATGGTATAACTTATAAGATATAGCCGTAGTGTAATCCAACAAGGTTAAAATGTTACCTTCCAGGGTAAACATAGTGCACACAATTACTATTTAATTTCTCGTCGAGGTACAATACCTTGTACTGTTTTATTATTATTATTATTAGCACTGCGTCTTACTACCCGTTCGGGTTATACGCACTTACGCTAATATGTAATGGTTGGGTGATTGTGAGATTAAATGGAGGACCTACAGTTTAACGTGGAATCCGAACCACGGTGGAGGCCTGGCATTCCTCACATTCACAAGTTGTGATTAATACACGTCTTGCCAGAGGTAAAGGATGGGTTTGGCAATCAGATAAATCTGTGCCGGGACCTAGGATTGAACCCCAGACCCTCAGCACAGAAGTCTGACACCTTACCCCTAGACCACCAGGTCACCTCTTGTACTGTTTTAAATGAGTGTATTTATTGGATTAGCTATTACCTTGCAGCGGTTATTCATACACAGAGTAACACACTAGGAGACCTCAGTTGCAATTTGATACACAAGTGACTATTTCTTATAAGAAGTTATATTGAATATCCGACTTGTTCATTTTTTTTTATTAAAATTAAAAGTCATTGATCTAGGTCAAGTAACAACAATCTTTTATGTGATGCGAATCCCGTTTGGTGAATTTTCTTGTTGCCTTCAATCAGTTGAATACAATTGACTAATAGATAGAGGTGGACAATGTCGTGCTGCCATTACTTGGCTTCTCAGTGGGAATCAAACGTATCTAGTAATCTAGCGAACCGCTACAATAATGAATACTCATGCTGGAAACAGCAAGTGCGCGTTGCTGCATGAATCGTGTATACCCTCCAGGTTTTTCCGTGGTCCAGCGAGAAAAAATAAAATGGTATGAGCTTGGAGCTTAACCACGCAAAAAAAAAAAAGTTTTGTTATAGTGAATTATATTTACTTTTGTACCAACATTATAATAATGGCTATATGACTCGTTTAAAAGTAAATGAAAGACTATTACAACTCACGATTAACCAATTTTCTACTTCAAACAATTCAGATCAAATATTAAATTATACATCCTAACATTCTAGTTTCATAGAGTGAGAAACACCAACTTGGCTCCAAAACAGGTTTTTCTTCATTCATCCATTGAGTTTCACTGAAAGTGTCTCATTTAGCTTTTTTTGAGAGTTTATTACTTTTTTATATCTACAATCAAGTTGATACTAACTGTTATAAGTTGTACACTCTCAAAAAAATCAAAGCTTGTTTACTAAATGAGTTGCTTTTAAATGTTGGGAGGATTTTTATTATTACTATAACATTCACTGCTTATTCTGTAACTAACCATTCAATAAAATATTCACGGTAGTAAAGAAAAACATAAATACATATATTTAGAATGATTTTAAATAACCAATAGAGTTATAAATAATAGTAATTCCAAGATTAATGTATCTTACATAAATGTATACACCAACCAAATTTATTAGTATACTGTAACAATATTTTATGTGGGCAATTATTGATAAATATATCTCTGAGCTAGTTCAAAACAACCTGCTTCGGTGGCCACATAGTCTAAGGCATCACTCTTGTGTTAGACTAGAACGCCGATGACGGGGAAATTGAGGTTTGAATCCCAGTCGGATGTGCCGAGGGTGATTTTTACAAAATATTTTTCCACTTTCACTTAACGCAAATAATGCGTGAACACTTCCTATAAAATCAAACCTTCCCCCTCACTAATTTACTAGCGTAACTAGTACATTTGTGTGTAACTTTCTTCTTCTTTTCTTAGAAAATGCAAAAATTATACATATTAATATAATATAATATAATCCGAAGAGAAATGTTACTGATAATCCTGGGGAACTACTCTCAGGATAGAGATGAACAGTCCCGTCGATTGTTGTCAACGGACTGATTCACATTTATCATGATGATTATTATTGCTCCAAATTTATTAAAAAAAGAAATAGAAAACTTATATTTAATTTACCAAACTCTTTAAAAAAATAAACGTAAAAATGCACTCAAAAAATTACTACAGTAATTTAATATTATTTATAGAGTCATCGTTAATGGATCTAACAACCAATAATATCTACCAAGTATTCTAACTATTTGGAGAGTGACATAATTTAGTTTAAATCTTCTGATCGATAGTTAAGTTTTCAAATGTAAAAAATTAATAAAGCTACTTCCAATCTATTTTCAAGGGTTATGAAGCACTTGAGCACGGTAGCACTTTAGTGCAAGCTAAAATTAGGATCACTTGAGCGCATGGTACTAGTACTTGAGCGTATGAAATGGGGTACAAGGATCAGCAAGTCTTTTTCTTTTAATGTGTTTATTTATTGAGACTTTTTGTTCTCTTTGTTAGGTTAAGTTAGGCTAAGCTAAGTTAGGTCGGGCTAAGTCAAGTTAGGTTAGGTTAAGTATCCTTCTTAAAAGGCACAAGGATTCCCCGTTTCTTTCGATAATTTACAAACTTTAAAAATAACCCTAAATATACAGTGATTATACAATAGGAACTATAATGACATTTTAACAGCGTGGGTAGAATTCACATTCAGGGGAACTAAATAATATTTTTGACGGTACTTGGTGGGTTCACTGACTAGGAGCCAACCCGGGGAAGACTACATTCCTCTATTATATTCATCGTGCCCTACCTAGTCCATGAGCTCAAATTCTACAACCATGTGCTCAAATGCTAGTAACATGTGTTCAAATGCTACGAAATAGTGGATAAGACAATGTTGCTCTCGTGAATGAATAAAATCTTATCGATCTCCACTAGATAATTTTAGAGCAACATCAATTTAAAATTACACACATCTATTAGCATATGTTGGGAAATACCATAAAACTTTGTACTGATACAATTTAAAATTAAGATCTATTTAGATTTCCATCATGTAGAAAATTTACCATATTTAACTACACAAACCATTTAATCAACGATAAAAATTTCCAGTTTATTTTCTATTGAATTTAACTGATGAATTTGTTTTTATGAAGTCACTTCATTGAGACATATTTCTGATGGGAAAAGATTAGACTCATATAATTTGAAAGAACGAACGAAGCATTAAAAGTTTCCTACATGTATGGACCTTGAGGATAATACACTGAAAACTATTAATTCTGCAACTTTTATAACATATTACATGTTAGCAGAGATAGCTCATTGCAAGCGTTAGGGACGCAGATCTAGGTGTCAATTCGAATGTTTCGAGTCCCGGTGATGTTAATTTGTGTGGGTTTTCCATATAAGCTCTACAGGGTAATGATTGAGAATATATTTTAAATGGTTAATTTAACTATAACCCTAAGCCACTTAGATCTATAATGTGTTATAATGTAAAAAGTCTATCTTTTATGAGAAATAACACCCTCAAATATTGGAGATTTAATATATACTGTAAGCTTGAAGGCTACTTAATGTTTAGCGCTACTAGTTTTTCTTGTAAAAATTATCAATAAAAGCCCTTTTAATTGGTCTATTTATTTAATTCGTAGATATTTGAAATACATATTTAAATATTATTGTTAGTTGACTTAACTTAAAACTAAACTTAAAAAAAAAAAACCTAAGACAGACATCTGAAGACTAACAGCCAGCTCTAGCTCAAAGCACATGATAATTTGGGTAGTAAAATAGATCAAACATCAATAAAGATTCTAGGCACTAACAGAGATTGAACAATCACATGAACCTGCAGTTTAACAAAATGTGGGGCATTTGTTGTGCACTAAGTAAGATATTAGAACTAAATATTCGAATTAAATTAATGCATATTATTATTATTATTATTATTATTATTATTATTATTATTATTATATATTATTACTAGGCATATCCCGAGAGGTAAAGTTTAGTTCAAAATGGGTACTTAAAGAAATTCCATAAAAAAAAATTTAAGTTCTTTTTGTTTAACCTTATCTTAAAATCAATTTGGAAATCCCGAATATTTACACATATAGGGTAGAGCAATGGAAGATAGAATATGGATGAAACATACCCGCATTTGCGTGGAGGAATGGTTGAATATATTTTATTAAAAAACAATATGAGCACACCAAGCCAGGATCTTGTCTTTCTGCCAAAGGCAGATGAGGTTGATACCTTAGCCAGTGTGCTTCCTAATGCGAGTCTTCTCCATCTTCTTTTACAAAATTCATAGATAAGCATTCTTCCTTGACAAACATATTACTTTTTTTGCGATAAAACCATTTAACTTTGTCAGCGTGTAGCCCGAATTGGTAGTAAGATAAGTCACTAAAAAAAAGGAGTCGTCTTAAATACATCAATAAACATGATTTATTGATACTATGGTTGGGTGAATACAGCCCTTACCTATACATAAAAAGGGGTGCTAATATTTTATTGATGGTCAAAGCCAACAATGAATGTTATTTTTCCGTTATGAACGAAAATGCTATGCTTTAAATTGTATACCAATGTCACTTAACTTCTTAAATAACTATAAACATAATGGTTTTCCGTGCTTAACATCGTCTTACTACCCATCTAGGATATATGTATAATCTTACTAATAAGTTAGGGATGAGGAAGTAAGTTTCAAAAGAAGTGTACCCGCATTTGATTTGGATGAGACCTGAAAAATACTACCTGTTACCATCTTGTTGGTATTTGAGTCTGGATCTTCAACCAACCAATAATTGACTGAGGTTTTTGTCCAAGGGGCTACCAGTGCACTCTCATAGTCCAAATGTAAATGTAAGTTAATGTTAAGTTCACCTCATAAAAAAATAAAAAAGACACGATGAAAATAGATTTAGACATCTAAATATGAATGAAGAAGCTTGTAGTAAGTTTCGTCTATTTTTAGTTTGAACATTTCTTTTTCTTTCTTTCTTTTTAACAGGCATGTTTATTGAGAGAGAATCAATATTATAATGTTCATTGATACAAAACTCGGCAATGTTCGGAGTCATGCCTGGGGTTTGTCTGCATCTAGCGGGTGGACGTGCTCGTGCTCGCCACATGACGTCGGTCCAGCTACTATACCGGCCTGTGCCCGCTTTTCCTCCCCTTCCACCAACACATCAAACCACCATCCACCTCGTACACTAACAGCTCACCAGTCATCAGCTTCGGTGGCTGCATTGTCTAAGGAGATACTCTCGCAGTAGACTAGACTGCCCATAACGAGGATATTGAGGTTCGAATCTTGGCCAGAGGAACTGAGGGTATTTTTTCTAAAATGGCTTTCCACTTTCCTTCCATGCGAATGCGAGCACACTTCATCTAAATAAGTATTCCTAATGCCTAGAATCACTAGCGTAATTAGTACATAAGCGTATAACCCAAACGGGTAGTAAGACGCGGTGCTATAAAAAGTATTCCAGTCAACTCTTTAAAAACAAAGGCGCTAATGACCTATATGTGTTGACGCGCCTCACAACCACCACAATAATAATTTAGAAAATATATTTTAAGATCTGAAGAGAGATATATTGTTATTCTTATATATTTCAAGTTAAATGAAACCAAACTATTAAATATCAAATATATATCAATATATCAAATTTCAGTTAAACATCCGAATTTATGATGAACAAAAGAGGTTACGCTAAAAAAATTGCATGGAATGTATATAGTGTTTCAAAGATGCTTGCTGTTTTATTACCCTCAGAACGAGGAATAAAATAAATATTAATAGAAAAACGTACTTACTTTTACAGGTTTCCAAATAATTCAGAAAACCTATTAAATATTTGCCAAGGTCATGTGAGAAGTGGTATAGGATGCATTCTAAATCATGTTTTGGTAATGCTAAATTTCCAAATATTATAACTACATGAAGAGCATTTTTCTTTCATTTCTGGGCCTGATAAAATGTCATATTGTTTTATTTGGTTAAGTGCAAGCTTATCTTGGGCGAGGGTGGTTGGACATTGAGAAATACAAAAGAATATTGACACTTCAGACAATTTTTTGAATCTAACAATACATATTATAATACTCTTTGGAGAATAAAGTTGATGTATTTGTGAAGTTTTTATCAACTACCAGCTGGTGTACCCGTTCTTCTCAGGGGGAAACTGTAAAGCAGCTTTGTAACTTTTAGTATATAAAATTACCCACAGGATAAAGTAACCAAATCTTAAACTATGTTTAGATGTTAATCATTTATTGATTTAAATTGTGCTAGAACACGCGAAAGTAGTAAAAATAAAGATATA
The DNA here is from genome assembly GCA_902151455.1 of Timema bartmani. Taxonomy (NCBI): domain Eukaryota; kingdom Metazoa; phylum Arthropoda; class Insecta; order Phasmatodea; family Timematidae; genus Timema; species Timema bartmani. Next base: position 142,254 of record CABFWB010001403.1, read on the forward strand.
ATCTGAACGTGTTTTAAAAGCTGATATTTCATTTGAATATTAATCTATTGGCCTAACATCTCTATACACAATATTTTGAAATCCTACCTGTTTGTGCGAGTAAGAAAAAAAACACAGCACAAATCATTGTTAAAGAGTTAAAAGAAATTTAAGTTACATAGTTTACAGTCTACTGTTTATAGCTTACAGTTTACATGGAATTATTCATTTTTGACGTTTCTAGCCTAATTTGATCCACTATTTTGAATCCATCACATTAAATTCTCGTTTTTTAGGGTTGTTCTAGAGAACATTTATTATCTTAAGACCTATCGGAATTCCAATTTTTCGATTTCTAGGATGTTTAAAAGGGTTTGAATAACTCATACTGACAGGCAAATATCAAAACTATATCAAATTATGATGTTCTACATCAAGGTGCACTCTTTATATAATCTATTATTTAGAAATATCAAGATATCCTTGCTAATCATAAACCAAATATACCCACCAATAAATTTTAAAAACATTCTATGAAACGAAAAATTAATCATCACATAAACTGCGTGCACAAACAAACGCGATCCATTGAAAACTCAATATTTGCCTAAGAGCCATCGTAAGATATGAGAAAATAAATTATGTATATTATTACAAAAATACTTCGTAAAAAAGAGCATCGCAGTTTAACAAAGAGCATGGAGGAAATAATAGGTTGTTGAAAAGACAGGATCACTACCTGCACAATTTTAATTTTCTACTGAAAAAAAGTGTAATTTCTAATAGTCTGTGAAACTTTTAACTACTATTTCTTGGATTCAAATTTAAAATTCTAATTATTTTTATATTATTTGTGGTGATCTTTGTAGCTACGTAAGGTTTTATAATTTTCTGGTACATCTATAAGCTTGTTTTATATATTAGATTTTGAAATTCTAGCCACTCTTCTCCCCTATTTTCCAAATCTTTATTATAACATTAAAAATCTTTCATACTTTTCTAGTTAACTGGGATGGACCATAAATATTCCTGAAAATTTCACTTTTTTATCACAACAATTTTTTTTTAATTCGCATTTCCCACTATTCCAACACCAATTCACGGATCCTTATTTTGAAACTATAAATGTTTAGAAGATTTTATTTATTTAAATTTGTCTTTATACATATATGTAAATATTACAAATATTTACTATATGGAAAGGGATTTATTATATTAGTTTAGGAATTATTTACTGCTGATGATGGGGAAATCGGGGTTTCAATATTGGCTGGGTATCCTAGGATTTTTTTTTATGGTTTTGCACCCTACCACCACGAAAAAATTAGTACACTTCCTCAATAGCCTAGTTGTGGATCATAAAGAAAGTGTACATGTATTTTCGTCCAGTCACCCATCCTGTAGCTAAGCCAGCGTGCCGGAAGCAGTTCTGAATTGTGGCCATTGCCACACTCTTCCATGAGTTGTCGGCAAAGAATAAGGCACACAGTGAACAAACCTATCTGTCTTTACTTATTGCAACTAAGGTAAGCCCGTAAAGTGGGGTGTAGTGCCTGTCTGTACTCAGCCTTTCGTCCCCTTTCCATTTCATAATTTCAGTTGCTCTATGTGCTAAAATAAATGAGAACTCAGGTAGAGAAACAACAGTTTTTTAACTCTTAAGTTCTCTTCCAGACTGTAAAGAATTTTTCAAGATTGGATGTTAACAGTAGAAAGCAAACGAGACAACCAATGGGTTTGTAACTAGTATTGAGAGTAAAAACAATGTTTTCTCTACGATCTTACACAAAAACACTTGAACTTTCCCGAGCTATGTTTGAATAGGCCAAATTCTAATGTCACGCCCAGTACCGACGACTCATAAACATCTGATGTTCATTTCTCGTGATAGCTTTTACTTTTCAAAGTTTAAAATCACCATTTTGAAAATAGTACAACGTGATCTACAGGAATATCTAATAAATATTTTGTACGGAACTCCGCACGGACTTTCTCTTTCCACTGTTTAAATATAGAGATATTTACTTAAAACTCGTAATATATCTGAAACGATATAATATACATTAATGAATCCAAGCAAAAATTAATCTATACTTACGTAAAACATATTTTGACTCTCGGTTTTAAGTTTATAATTTTATTTATAAAGAATTAAAGCCCTCATTTGTATATTGGGACCAATAAAAAATACCAATATTGGGTCCACAAGGGTCAACACGTCGTATTAAAATTTAAACTTCAAATTAAAACTTTCAACATTTTATTAAGGGTTGCACATCTTATGGTTATCGCATTTATATTAAATTCCTCATTTTTAAATTTAGACCATAAAAAAAGGTAGATATTGACTATTTTATCTAAAATGATGGAGATAGATCATTGCTTTATTAAGATTTCCACTAAGAGGGTAAAGGAAAAAGATCAACTTTTTGAGAGACCTACTTACTAACCTACTCTATTACATTAGATAATTACTAGTGGGTCGTTGCATCGATGGCTGCAAATTATTGCACTAAAATGTATTTTAAACTTTTATTGGGAAAGGATCTATATAATAAGCTCTCACTCACTTTTAAGTCAAAGGCTATTAACTTTAATTAGATATATATTTATTGGTGTGTAATTTGAATCAAAACGTATATTTTCCCCATTTACGCCCTGATGAGAAATTTAAAACGACCCCTCTCCCAGATCTCTATCTATTCGTTGCACCAAACCACTCAAGTAACGATTGAACTGATATTATTTCTAAACAAAGACAAATATTTTATTTACCAATATCATCATGGTTTCCATGGTGATATAAACAAAGAATGATTGTTCAGATGAAACACTGTCCACACAGAAGAAAAGGATGGAAAACTCGCTAGGAAAATGGGATTTTAGTTTAAGGCCAATATTTTTACCGGCATCCTGATTCCCTAATCTCTAAAATGAGTGTTCCTTTGTCAAAATCTGTTCTGTCATTTCCTCGTAGTTTCTATTACTGGAAACGGGCTTTTCCAATTATATATATAAAATATTTGATAAAGAGAGTGATAAAATGTAATAGTGAAAATTAGAGTGTAAGTATTTGAATGTGTGATTGTATAAATGTGTGGGTGAGTGTGAAAATGAGACTGTGAGAAAGTGAGTGTGAATGTGAAAATGAGATTGAGAGTGAGAGGTGTGAGAAAGTGAGCGAAGGAGACTGAGAATGAGCAATTGAGAGAGTTCGACTGAGTGTGAGCGAGTGATATTAAGGGTAAGTGTATGTATTAGAGAGAGAAATACAGGGAGAAGCCAAAAAGTGTGTGTGTGTGTGTGAGGAGAGAGTGTGTGTGTGAGAGAAAGTTAGAGAGAGAGAGAGTGTGTGTGTGTGTGTGTGTGTGTAGGAGAGAGAAAACGAATATGTAAGGAGGAATGCGTGATAGATTGTGTGAAAGAGAGTGTGTGTGAGAAAGAAAACGTGTAGAATTTTGGGAGAGAAAATGTGAGGGTATTTAAAAGAGAGTTTGAGAGAGAAACTTAGAGAGAGAGATAAGTTTAAATGAAGAAAATTAAATTGAGAGAGAGTTAGAGCAAGAGTTTAAGTGAGAGAGAGTATTTGAGAGAAAGAATTAGAAGCATAAATTAAGAGAGCGAGATTGAGAGAAAGAGAATTTGAGAGGGAGACTAGGTTTGAAAGAGGGAGTTTGAGATTGAGAGAGTGAGATTGAGAGAGAGAGAGAGTTTGAGTCAGAGAGTTTAAGAGAGTGAGATTGTGATAGATAGTCTGAGCCAGAGCGTTTGAGATAGAGGAAGTTTGAACGATAGCGTTTGAGATAGAGAAAGAGACAGCGTTTGTAAGAGAGCGTTCAATATATAGAACGTTCGAGAGAAGGACCGTTTGAGAGATAGAGAACATTTGAGAAAGAAAGAGTGGTTGAGAGAGAGTGGTTCAGAGAGAGAGAATGTTTGAGAGAGAACGTTTGAGAGAGAGAGTTGAGCTTAAGAAAGAGAGTATAATAAAGAAAATGTGGGAGAAATTATGTGATATAGAGAGTATGTGAGGATAGAGAGTGTGTGAGAGAAAGAGAGAATAAATTATATTAGAGAGAGTATTTTATAGAGTGAGTGTGTTTGGGAGGGAGAGAGTGTGAGAGAGTGTGTGGGAGATTCTGTGTGTGAGAGAGAGAGAGAATGTGAAAATATAGATGTGGTACTGAAATATTACGGTACTTTGAAAGTAGCCATTTTATATAAAATCTTAATCAACGTCTAGATACGAATTTTAATCAAAATCGTTAGAGTTAATTTGGAAAATTTGATTTTTTATCTTTTCGCATTTTATTAAAGAATAACCCTTAATTATAAGGTTAAACAGACATACAGAAAAATGGTATTGCAAAAACCACTTTTTAAGGTTCGTGGGGGTAATGAAACGTTGACATCTATCAACATCTTCGTTTAGATTTTTTTTTACGGATTCAATACTTTACCTTTAGTGTTCTAAAAGTTAATTATATATATATATATATTTGCGTATAGCGTGAAAATTATTGGTTTTATAAATATAGGTTTTTTAACTAAAATTTGTTATTATAATTATATAACTACATATTTGCAATGATAAGTAATTTCATATCTTAAAGAGGTACAGAGAAATGATACAAAATTAAAATCTACTCATCAGACTGGAGCCCTTAAAGTAATTTTGATATAAAATTGAGAGTAGTTATTTTATCTATAATCTTAATCAATGCTTAGAGAGCATTAGAGCTGATTTTGATAAAATTGATTTTTTCTTTTTTTGCCCTTAAAGAAACTACCCTTAACTAGAAAACCCTTGTAAAACTTTCACTAATTCAACTCGCCCCCCCCCCCTCCACCCCTCCAAAAATAGATCCAGTATTTTGTTAATTTGTTGAAATTAAATACTCAGTGAAGTGTATACACAAAATAGCAAAAAGAGTTAATTTTCGGTAATTGATACAAAAATGTTGTTTAATTTTTCTTTTAACTTAAATTTTAAACAAGCAAGGGTTTAAACGTAAACTGAGTAGCCTAGATAATATGTTAAGCTTTTCCCTCTCTATGTTTTCTTGTTTTGGAGTTATACAAAAATATAATTTGATTTAAGGTGGGGTAGAAGGGGACGCGAGAAAGGCCAGTGTTTTTGTAGTTTCTACTGAAAAACTTTTTTTTTACAAAATAAATAAAATATTGCATCAGTAAAAACATAAGATTTCAATTAGGCCCGTGCGGGGATGACATCTTGACTTTGGGAAATTTTCAGGTGGGAAATAACAATTACCCGCGGGAAGAGGAAGGGAACGGGAAATATTTAGCAACTGATTTTTGAATTTAGGCTTTTAATTGTTTTTCAAATATTAATCAAGTTAATAGCTTTCACATTTATTTAAACTAAAAAAAAATATCGTTAAAAAATAAAATAACTCTCGTTTTAGCGTTGGGTGTTGAGAAAGGTGCCTCAACAACCCTGAAGTACTACCATGATCAATTTTTAAAATTTTGTCACGATTCATACATTTCTCCGACACTTTATATTCTCTTTTTTCAAAATATTAGCCTTGTTTGCGCTCGCATAAAATGTTTTCTTATTCTTATTGTGGACGTAAACAAATTATTCTCTTCAAATATAGAGTTAATCAAATAAAGCAATCGATTTAATACAGTTGAAACAAAATATAATTTGAATTTAAGTCTCGAAATCAATTTTCCTTTTTATAAAATAAGATGTTCAAAAATTATTAAAATTGTAATAGTTTCTAAAATTAATTTGAAATTGTGTTTTACATGGTTGGCAAATTGATTTTCAACAGCCTTGTCTTTAAACATGAACGCGTAACCAAAGACAAAACAAAATAAATATTTTTCCGGTGGTCTCTACGCAATCACGTAGTCTTACAAAAGTAGAATTCAATAGAATGATTAAAAAATATACTCGGGGAAAGGACATATTTGGTTTGGGTGAAGAGATATTTTAATTATTATTATCACTTTAAGAAATGTTATTCAAAGACAACTGATCCACCATCATGAAAATAAGAACGACTGCCGTGTTATTTGTAAACAAACATTCGGGACTTACTTTACTACCAGCAAAGAATGTACTTAACATTATTAAATGCTTTTTGCTTTATCCCTTGAAATATACGCTATTAATGTTATTTTATTCAATAACTGCACAATGTTCATGTAATAGCTAGAATATTATAGAGCACAAGGCCTACTTTGTACAAACAACCTTCCATAACCTTTGATATGACTTGTACTAAGTACTAAGTTTCTTTTTAGTACCGCGTCTTACTCCTGTTCGAGTCATATGCAGTGAACTAAGTTACTTAAGAGATAAATTATTATTGAGATAAGACTAAAAGTCAATGTTCTGTGTATTACTACGCCTTTATTTAATTTGTAAAGTTGGTCTTGTTATTCATTTGAAAATTATTAATTTTCCCGAAAAATCCGGGAAAAAATAGTTCCCCGCTCGAGTTTCGAGAACGTCCATTTTCCCGATTTTGTTCCCGAGGCTCGGGATCCCGCCCAGGCCTAATTTTAATTTCATAAACAATGGTAATATCACCAGTTCTTGACTATCTGTCATAAACAAACCGGTAGTAGATGATAAACATAAGAGAAAAAAAAATTGACATAACATTTCAGGAAACACTTGACAGATATTCAAGAACTGTTGATGTCACAATGTTAAGAAAATTAGACTGTGTTCCTATTGGAGAATTATTTGATTTCTTTTTCTAAAAAAACTGTTGTTAAAGATCTGCATAAACACTGGCCTTTTCTCTTATCCCCTTCCACCCTAGGCATCAAACTCAAAATATATTGTTAGAGTAAAGATAATAAATCCGAGATGCACAACTCAATATTTCCTCCGGCACGTAAATATGAGCGAAATGTTAGTATTTTTTTATTGATGTTAGTGTTTACTGAATTATTAGTCAAGCGGTTGAAGGTGTCAGGCTCAAAAACGTATTTATTATAAATTAACGGTCAATTTGTGCACTTCTATGTTTTATATGATGAGAATGCAAATAATTAGATTTCCGGACTTTTGAGTAAACCGCACCAGCATTGCGGCCCAAGGCGTTAGGGTCTCAATTTTGGTTAGATTAAAAAAAAATTACTCTCAAGGTGCACAACTTCAGGCATCCCTAAGATCTTTTACTAAATTTTGGTATTGAAGTGATGCTGTTATAACACACACATGTATATAAGATTTTGATTATTTTTACTTTCTCTCTATCTTACAGGTAGAGAAAGTATGGTGATCGTCAAAAAAATCGAACTCCAGATTTTGATGAATTTTGACGTTTCATGACTCCCTGAATCCGAAAAAGTGGTTTTTGAATTTCCGTCTGTCTGTCTGTACCTCCAACTAGAGCCTAAACTATTTTACCGATTGAGCTGAAACTTGATATCTAGGGTTTTCATAGGGTTGCCCCGAGGGGTTTTTGGAATTGGATATCTACCCCTAAAATTAAGGGTAGTTTACTGAAGGGAAAAAAGAGAAAAAGTCGATTTTCTCAAAATCGGCTCTAACGATTTTGATTAAATTTCATTTATGAACATTAATAAATATTCCAAACAAAATGGCTACTCTCAATATTTCGGCAAAATGGCTTTAAGGGCTCCGGTCTGATGCGTAAATTAACATTTTTTATAATAGCTCCGAAACTATTTGAGATATGAAATTACTTAGCATTACAAATATGTATATATATTTATAATACAGATATTTTATCCGAAACATATTTTTATAAAATCAATAACTTTCAATCTATACGCAATTATATGAATTTTTTTAACTTTTTGGACATTAAAGTTTAAGTATTGCGACCGTAAAAAAAAACTAACCTGAAATGTTGATGGATGTCGACGTCTCATGACCCCCCGAACCCTAAAAAATAGTCTTTGCAATGCCGTCTGTCTGTGTGTCTATAAAAACTTAAAATTAAGGGTAGTTTACTGAAGGGCGAAAAGAGAAAAATTTGGTTTTCTCAAAATCTGCTCAAACGATTTTGATTAAAATTCGTATCTAGGCGTTGATTAAGATTATAAATAAACTGGCTATTTTCATTTTCCTATGAAAATGATTTTTAGGGTACTTTACAGAAGCGTTAATTTCCGTATCTCCACAACTATTTGAGAAACTAAACAACTTATCATTGCAAAATTGTAGGACTATTAGAAATAAAAAACTTTTATTTGACATATATTTTTATAAAAGCAACAGTTTCTGAGATATTTGCAAATATATTAATACAATTTTGTGAGCTTTAGTTGTAAACATATACTACTTAAGTCTTAACGCAATAATTCTCCAATGCCATAGAGTAATTAAATATAAGTATCTAAAAAAGTATGTTATTTTTCCTTAAAGCTCTTAGGAGAAATGTTTGCATAGCAATGATCTATCTCCATTTTAGACTCAATAGTCAATATTTACATTTTTTATTGGTCAAAATGTATAAATGAATAATTAAATATCAATGCGATGACTTGAAGATCTGCAACACCTTATAAAATGTTAAAACTTTAACCAGAAATCGAAATTTTAATACGAAGTGTTGACCCTTGTGGAAGACATTAAACTGTTTGAAATGTTCTTAGGTGGACAAAGATGCGCCTCTTTTCTCATTGATTCTATATCATTGTATATTATTTTATGCATGTTCTTATGTGGAGTGGTGATGATACAATGTACATTATTCCGTTCAAAATCTTACGAGCTTATAGAAAGAGAGAGAAAGTCTGTGCGGTGCGCCGAACCATTTGGTCCTCTCTCGAGTTCAAGCTTCTTTTTAATGGGAGAATGTATTTATTTTCCTAAATGTTTAGTGTCTTAAATGTAAGATCAAATCAAATAAAGATTTTTAACGTTACCTATGTGTTTTTTTTATTAAGTTGAATAAACACAATTTGCCTACTAATATGCATACAAAAAAACCAACACAAAATATAGTTTGTCTTTAAATCTAACATTAAATTGTATTCTGTAACTACTCTTTGTATTGCAAATGATTTGACGATCAAGTAAGACAGAATAAAATATTAACTACATTCACTAGAAGAATACAACATTGACCACATGGTATAGGTCAATATATTTTTTTTTTAAACATCAATTTTACTTAATAAAAAATAGGCCTATGAGTTAAGAGAAATTTCACCGCAATCAGTACGGTGGTTTTTGACTTAAAGAGGATCATACAGACCCCAACTCATTTTTATACATATAATATATACTGTTGTGAAAATAATCAGAACGGAAATTTAGACAGTTGGACAGTATAATCCAGCTTTTGACACAAAACAAAACCAATTTATGATAAATGAGAAGTCAGGCTGGTTTTTACCAACTGGCCATTTTATTAGCAAGAAGAGCCCTCACTATCTTTTTAAGAAAGACTTTTCTTCCTTACTCTCGAGCAAATCGTTAGTAGTAGGTTTTATATTTGATGTGGTTTTATATTGCATTTTTAACTAAATGCAACATTTAAAATGTCTTAATTTTTTTAAGCGTATGTTCTTACATTTGAATTTAATAACAAGCTATTTCAAAAATGTAGCGTGAGTCAGCATAGTGAATGATCGTCTCATTAAGGGTCCAATTAAGTGCCAGGTAGCCAGTTATAATATTTCTTGGTTTTTTATTTATATAATAATAAATAAATATCCACACGCCTAATTGTTTTAAAAGGTTTTAACTTAGGGCCATCAAATAAGCAATGGGAGGGTGGGGAGTGGAATATTTCCTCTTGACCCAGTTTTATCATGGTGGAGGCTAAGAAATTTTAACACAAGGGAAGAAGGATGAAGAAATGAAAGGTGCGAAACAGATTAGTACTTTTGTCTTTCAGTGAAAACTCATGTTATGAATAGAATATACAAGGCATTGACTAGTACAGGTATATAAGCAAAATATATAGCAAAAGTTGGTTTCTCCCCCTTATCCCGTCTTTCCCCCGGCAACAAATAACTCTAGGTGTCAATAGGTTATAAGCTATTAAATGTAGACTAAAATATTGTTCAATTCAAATAAATTATTGAGGTTTCTAGGAGAATATTTAGTATTAGTAATATTGTCTTATTTAAAAATTGGGATGATATATACAATCATAGTTTTCAAACAGTATTAAAGTAAGTAAATAGCCCTGTTAACGCCTTATTTAACTCCAACCCCACATACCTGCTATCCTTATTTATCTAACACTTAGACAAATTCCCTGAATTATTCTTATTTCTTCTTCTAGCCTCCACCAACTCCTACCAAGGAAGAGATCTACAGGCTTGGCTACACATCCCTCCAAGGGTGTTCACGCAAGCCCTTAATTATCTCGGCTAAAGCACAGCCTCTCTTTATGATACCGCACTAGCTCTTCTAGGCTATCTCCAGTTTTGTCACCGTTTGCCAAGTTGAATCTTGGGTCTAAGTATGATATTTGTAATTTTTCAGAGTCTCACCACTTTGTGGTAGTGGTACTATATCTTATATTACTCTAGACTAGTGATTCCCAACTAGGGATCCACGAGAACTCTCAAAATCTTTCTTTATATTGCCAATAATTTTTGAACAGTATTGAAAAATGTTAAGATATATTTTGTATCTAAATAATATGAAGAGAATATTGATTTTAACAACGTTAAAACACTATTTAGTGGCTGCATGGTCTACTCAGGTCTAGGGTACTACCATAGCAATATACTAGACTGCCAAAGAAAGAAAATATATTATTATTAGCACCACGTCTTACTACCCGTTCGGTTTATACGCATTTCTAATGTGTAATGGTAGGGTGATTGTGAGATGAAATGGAGGACCTACAGTTTAACGTGGAATCCGAACCACGGTGGAGGCCTGGCATTCCACACATTCACAAGTTGTGATTAATACACGTCTTGTCAGAGGTGAAGGAAGGGTTTGGCAATCAGANCATTCACAAGTTGTGATTAATACACGTCTTGTCAGAGGTGAAGGAAGGGTTTGGCAATCAGATAAATCCATGCCGGGACCAAGGATGGAACCCCGGACCCCCAGTACAGGGGTATAACACCTTACCCCTAGACCACCAGGTCACCCAGGGGAGATCAAGTTTGATCCCATTTGGTTGTACTGAGGGTGCTTTTCCCTAAATAGTCTTTCACACTTCCTCCACGCAAATGTGGATACACTTCCTCCCAATTCAACCATTCTTAATATCTAACACTTTAGTATAATTATTACATAGGCGTATAAACCGATCGGGTAGTATGACGTGGTGCTAAAAATAATATAATTTCAAAATTGAGGCTAGTAAGAATATTGATAAGCCAAGTTCAATTACCAAAGGACAGTAATTAGTAAATAGAAATAGACTAATCATAATCTTAAAATATTTTATTCAAAGATACTAATTAATTATTAATTATCAAACATTATGGACTACAAGTATATTTTGTAAGCTAACCTAATATGTGTCAGGTAGGTAGGGGTCCCCGAGATTTTACGAGATATTTTAAGGGTTCCTCCAAACAAAAATAGGTTGGGAACTCCTCTCGACAAATGATCCTTTTTTTACTTCCAAGCAATGGTAGATGTCTAATTTAAATAAAATACCACATATAAATAAGTTATCATTATTTTATTAATTTATTTATATTCACACCGTTGAAGAGCTATCGATCCAGAAATTATATGAAGTAAACAGTCGAATCCTAACAATTTTGATAGAACTTAATTTCTAGTTCACTTCATGATTCTATTCACGAAGTAATCGTCAAGATATTTTTTATCCCTTAATGACATTAAAACTATCCTAGGATAACTTTACCACGAGTCCTCTGACAAGAACATTTTCGGATTCATCTCTACTATCTTTTGGTATAATACTAATCGAAAAAACCCTTACACTTTCTTAAACGTATAAGATACATTCTATTAAATATGGTAGGCTTAGTGTTGATCATTTTGAGTCATGTTATCTCATTCGTATGGCATAGTGCACTTACTATACGATTATGATTGTTGAGAGAACTGATCGTATGATTCAATAAATATAAACCTTTACCGATAAATCTTGTTCATATGCAAGATGCAAGTTGGTTTATTCAAAAATGACTTGTATATTTGTACTTGAACTTGTACTTTGTACTTGTCTATCTTGGGATGGTGAAAAAATAATTTCTAAAGAGTAATTTGAGCCGTCTTCGAGTGTAAATATTGATTAATTTATTGAGAAAACCGGTGGCGTCATATCAATCAAACAATATTCCTGTGTCTCCTGGTATATAATATGTTACAGTAAAAGTTCTAAGATAGGTAAATCTTAGAATTTAACAGTGTATCCTAGCATTTACCAATATCTAATGGTAAAAGTCCGAAATATCTTAGAATATGTTTAAATTTTGAGTTTTAAGCATATCTACAGTCAGGTGGAAGAGAGAATCCCCAGTTCTAGCTTTGACCAGCACTCAAAAGTAGGCCAATAACTTAAACAACCTGATCTAAGGATTAAATTAGGCTTTATTAGTTTGGATTAGGTTAGGCTAGGCTATCGGTTTACTTTTGAGTGCTGGTCAAAGCTAGAACTTCACCTGACTTTAGAGATGGTTAAAACTCAAAATGTAAATAAATTCTAAGATATTTCAGACATTAACTAACAGATATTGGTAAATGCTGGGATATACCGGTAAATTCTAAGATTTACCAGTCTTCGGGCTTTTACAGTAACATAAAGATAACACTAATTTTTGTAGGAACGTACACCTTAAAGGGTTTTTTTTCTCAGTAATATAGTGAGATTTTGGTCGTAATAAAGGTTTTGTAGATGTACAGTATAGGAAAAACCTTTCCAATGCATTTTCTCAGGATTCGAAGCCTAATATTTCCAATATGTGTCAAGCACTATACACCAAGGCAAATTATATCGATACAACTGCTTAGTAAACTACAATATACAGAGCTTAGAAATATTTTGTGTACATCCATATATTAATAAAAAATGTAAATTTACGTGTAGAGTTTTGTACAACCGGCAACATTGGGTATTTACATATTTAGTGATTCCTAGAGTTTACAAATTATTACCTCATTAATTCCTATTTATTTAAAAATCAAATAGCCGAAGCTGTTATTAATTCTAGAGAGGAATTCACCATCTAGATATCATATTCTGAAAATTGAAAAATGACATCTGGACATGGGAAACGAGCCCGGGACCTTTGGCTTAGTACGCCTGTGCTCTGGCACTGAGCTATCTAGGAGTCGTCTCATGCTCAGGGTCATTCTTCACTCATATTTTAAGGCAGAGTCTATGGTGGACGTGCGGAAATCGTCCACTTAGTTCACGAGTCATTGGATAACGCTGCCATCTTTGACTTGGTAGTTGGCTTGTTACTGCCTCTCGTACAATTATTATAATAATTGTACGGATAATATTAAGAATCAAATAGCCGAATCTGTTATTAATTTTAGAGAGAATTCACCATCTAGATACCATATTCTGAAAATTGAAAAATGACACCTGGACACGGGAATCGAACCCGGGACCTTTGCCTTATTACGCCGATGCTCTACCACTGAGATATCCAGGAGTCGTCCCGTGCCCAGGGTCATTCTTCACTAATATTTTAAGGCAGAGTCTATGATGGACGTGTGGAAATCGTCAGCTCGTGAATAAAGCTGACCATTTCCTCACGTCCATCATAGACTCTGCCTTAAAATATGAGTGAAGAATGACCCTGGGCATGGGACGATTCCTGGATAGCTCATTGGTGTAGCATTGGCGTACTAATTCAAAGGTCCCGGGTTCGATTCCCGTGTCCAGGTTTCATTTTTCAATTTTCAAAATATTATATAAAGGTTAAATTAATCCGTTGGCTTAGATTGGATTTTGGTTACTGAGATCTAAATGGAGTCTGCTTTGTGAAAACAGTTTCATCTCTCAGGGTATACTGTAAACTTGATTTTCCGACTTCTAAACGATTCGACCATGTTTCAATTCCGAGTTGACTGCACGTTGGTGGTGGTGTTCCTAAAATTAGTTTCCCCATCTTCTTTCCAGGCAAGTGTTCGTTCTGTACGACAGTATTCATCCCCCCATTTTTTTTTTTGTTCAATTAGTTTAGCTCACTTAAGTCGCTAATAGTCAGTGACAATAGAGTGCACGAATAAAAATATACATTCAAATCGTTGGCTTCCACGCTAGTCGATGATTGAGGGCTCATGGGGGGAAGAGGGGAGTGTGAAATTTCCATTACAATCGTGTGTAGCGGAAGCAATCATCAGGTACTCCTCATGATAACGTTTACCAGAGGAGAAGAGTGATAAAAGGGGGAAAGGGAGTGCTAGGCAGAAGGATGTTAAGTGAACGGTGACCCGTGGGAACACGAACACTAGCTAATGGACTTACACGTGCACCACACACAGGGATAGTCAACCTTTGATTTTACATATTGCTTTGGCTGAATCTTATATGATTCCAGCATTGGGAGTAATTCACTAACTTGATCCAACTCACACGTGTATTACAACCAAGCACTTCCGATGAAATAGGAAATAGGCTATGCTTTCTCTGGTATTTTTCTACGCATTTTTAAGCAAATAGTTAAAAGGTATTTAAGAGAGTTTAAAACTATTTTTAACATTATAACATTCTTTTATTTTAGGGTAAGGTTGTTTTTATAATATGTTTATTAACAGATTTTTGATCCAAAATAAATCTTGGTTGTGACATTTTTAAACATTTTCATTGCCTTAAAAACAACTAAGACGTATTTATCGAAGTTAATTGAGATTATACTAAGACATCATTATAACGTCAATAAATATGGTAGTATTTTTATATATATTAATAAAAATATTTGTGAGTTTCTCAAAAAAGTTCATTTTATCACTAAAATTTAGTAATAAAGTGAGTAAAACTTGTTTTCTTACCCCCAAAAATCGTTTAATATAATTATAAACGCACTTTAATACACTTGAACGATTTCAGAGATTAAGTGCAATAGAATTAAAGCTCACATAAAATATATTTGAAGAAATATACACTAAATTGTTTTTTGTAATTTACAGTTTGAACTAAAATATGTATTTATTTATAAGAGTCTTATCTCAGTTTATATTTCCTCTCAAAGTGGTTTTCCATTCCCGTAGCTATGTTTGGCATTACTTCCAGAAAATGTTATCATTGATGACGTTTAAAAATATTGGACCAAGATCCTCCATTATAATTGCTATTATTATTAGTACTTACATTTATTAATTCATTTCAAGAGAACTTCTAAATGATTCTTAAAACTTGTTGAACACCTTTTTAAAATAATATCTCCTCTCTACTCATGTCTATCAATTATGTTAGATAATATAAGGGATTATTTCTATAGCATTCAAAAAATATTAACTTTAAATAAATAATGAACAATTATAGTTATGTATAATATTTCTACCATTTCATTTGCATCCACACGATTTGTCAAAATGGATGGTGCTATAAGTTTAGAGAATATACCCTAGAAATATTAATAATACACACAGTTTAAGCGTGGAAGGCCGGCTTTATTGACAATGAATCACAGCACGGTGTTTGAATCCTGGCCAGGTGTGCACACGTGGTGACATCTTGCTTCTGGGAGGACGGATACTTATGCATGTCTTAAAATTCATATAATTCATACTCTTTCATTAAAATTAGTGTAAACTTTGGATAAAATATGTATCAAGAATCATCGCACTTAAAAATAAATCAAATTATATTATTTTATAGATAATAAGTGAAAATAAATAAAGTATTTTATGGACATTATTAGCTAACCATCCTGAGACTAATCAATGCACAGTAACAGTAATTTAGATGCAAATTTTCAAATGATCTATTTTAATGGAGAACCAATACCATTTAATGGTACAAGAAAGACTGATACCCCTTTAGGACGTCAAGTAACGGTATTACCGGATGGGGTAAGGGGGCTGGCAAGAAAACCGATACATTTTATTAAATTAAAAATGAAAACGTTGTGCTCTATTTTCAAACGGAGTTTGAATTATCTCATGACCTTTGTTTCTATTCTATATTTCCCTATAACATTTCAACCATAGCCCCACCTGTAGTCATGTGGCTTAAGTCATCAAGCTAACAATAAAATTGACTATAGAAATATTTAAATTTAAAGTCATATATGTTATTTAATATTTTGTTCACACAATATAGCTGCTATTCAGCAAAGCTAGTGCCTTATATCTACTCTTCCAAATCAAATTCCTCTAGCAATAAACTAATATTAATCCAACCAAAAAAAACTTCCTTTGACTCCCTTTCAATCTCTAGGCATAAAATTATTACGTCCTTACATAAAACTAACAGAAATATGTATTTATAATTTATCATACTTTTAAGAGAAAATGTGTGAGAATCAAATAGTTAGGAATGATAAGATGTAATTACTCTACTGTTGGTTTTAATTGATACTCCTTTCAAAAGTGAAGACTAGACACTGGCTAAATTTTGGGTAGTTTCCCATTTTAAGTATCTGATTTTATCCCCTCTCACATTTGATTAATTTCCTCTTCCAAAGATTAGGGGATTGATGTTATATTTTTGCTGCACTAGGCTAAGTAGAAACACTTAATTAAATTTGATTAAATTTATTATTTCTTTTTTGAATTAGATTTAAAAAAATATTGATGTATCAAAATAATTAAAATATAATGTTTATAGGAGTTTATCAAATATATATGTTTATTTTAATCATCTACTCGCATATCAATTTATCAAAAAGCTTAAATACTGTTGAGTGTGTTCAAATGAACCGATGGCTGCTTTCAACATGGAAAGGAAAATGTATGTCCAAACAAGACGAAAAAAAAATATTCCATCAAATCTAGTAAAACTAGAGATTAATTGCTATTCTATTACTATATCAAGTAAAAATATAGATGTTTGTCTTTTTAGATCAGCTAATGAATTGAACATTAATTGAAGATACATTGCAATGTTAACTGTAAGGTGTTTTTGTGTCACTAGTTTTTGTGAGGCTTGGTCAGGTTAAGGGAACCCATTCAAAGTGATTAAAGGCCACTGTAATCAGGCCCGTGGCGAAGACAGTTCGTGGACAAGATTGGGGAGGAAAGTTGCTTATCGTCACCGCCAATCTGTACGTTCTAGGCCCTTACGAACCCTCTCAAAAATAAAATAGCCTAAATGAAAAAGAAATGTTTCTTTTCTGTTAATAGTTTTCTCAGGATAAAGGGTACTAGGAAACGGACCAATGCAGCAATGTTATGGCTTCTTAATTTGTCTCCATGTTCCTGTGTCTTATCTTTTCCTCGATTCGACCTTAATTTAGTTCTTTGTTTTTTACGATGTCTTTAGACGTGAAAAGGTGTAGAGGAAAACACGCACGACGTCTGCTCTTGCTTATCCGTGAATTGGCTTTGTGTTATACGGTCGTACATAAAGTACGGCATTAACCTTGATTGACACCTCAAGACGTTAAGTGGAATAACCTCAAAATAAATATACTGTGGGTAATAGGGGTGTGTTGTTTATAGTCCGGTTTTAGTAATTGCTAAAGGAAGAACATTAAAACAATTAAAATTGTATCTATATCCTTTTAAATATAGCATAGCAAAAACGGGACTAGACATAATATGTAGAGTACTAATCATATAGTGTTTTCCATGTGTTATTTGGAAAACATTTCAATACATCTCAGTTTCTATTTAATTAATTTATTATTCGAAAATAAAAATGATTATTTTTCTCAATAATTATACACAGTCAGCAAGCTTTTTAAAATCCATTAACAAAGAGTTAGCAATGCCAATTATATTTACACTAAAACACGGGTAAACCTTGTTGTCGGTAATAAAATAATCAGTCATAACTTATCTGTGAATATTAACATATATTTTTAACAGGTTAATCGTATTAACAATAACTATTATACTAATGTCAATTCTTATAGAAAGACATTTAGAAAGATAATGTTCTACCATTTTCAATATAACCAAACTAAAAATTATATACATAGCTGTGTAATATTTAGTACACAAAACAAAAATTAAACTAATAAGAGCGGTCTACCAATATGAAATGATTATTTTATCGATGTGTGTAACGTCCTGCGTATAAGGTCTTGTATGCATTGCTATGTGATGTGTGTTACTCCTTTAGCGTGTTTCAAATAACTATAGAATAGATGGAATATCGAGACATATAAGCAAATCTTTCGCACACAAATTTAAAGTCAAAGAAAAAATAATTACTATAGAAAAATTCAAATTCAGTAGCCTCTATAATTTATTTAAATCTCTCTAATTTACCTTACGTTGTGCCAAAAGTATATTATATACTTACAACATATGTATATAGAATGTTCACGCATATAACACGATGTTAATTGTCTGCATGTGTCTATAAACAACGGAAAGAAAGAAATATAAAAAATGTTCCCCAATTAGTTTAAAGATAATTTTAAATTTGGAAGATATTATGCGTAAAAATATGTTTTTTTCACATACCATTTTGACTGGAGGAGATATATATTATCTATTTTGGTCGCTGTATGTGTAGACTCTTAGCACAGAACGTTACCCAGGCTACACCTATGGAGGCTGTCTACACATTATACCCTCAATGAGATATGTGATGATAGTGATTATGAGGATGTGATCCAAGAGTGATCTTATACCTAACTTAAACCTAGTTATCCACATTAAGGCATAAATACACGGAGCCGACACACCGCATCGCATTTTCTAACCAATTTTATATTCTTTATAGACTGAGTTCTATTATAAAATAAGTATGTATTTTTATTTTTACTTTCATAGGTTTTCACCTATTTTCATAAAATTAAATTAGCTATTAATTACGAAGAATAAATTTATAAGTTAGCTAATAATTAAGAAGAAGAATGTTTGTTGTTCAATAAGTTGTTGAATATAGAATTGTTTATCTTGTAAGTAATGTTGGAAACAATTACAACACCGTCACACGTACAACGACTGTGAGATAAATGCCTAGTTTTACAATGAAAACAAAGTTCGGGAGCTCCTGAACATTTTATTGCCGGTGGTAGGTAGCTAAATGGTCCGCACCGCACCGCAAAAGTGCTGAGCAATGCTCTCTCGACAATTCGTCCGCGCCGGTGCGGTGCGGTTCGGACTCGTGTAGCCACTTGCATTTAAAAACATGGATAGCATTCCACCGGAAAAATGCGGTGCGGTGCGGTGCGGACTCGTGTAGCCACTTGCATTTAAAAACATGGATAAAATTCCACCGGAAAAATGCAGTGCGGTGCGGTGCGAACTCGTGTAGCCACTTGCATTTAAAAACATGGATAGAATTCCACCGGAAAAATGCGGTGCGGTGCGGCTCCGTGTAGCAGGTCCTTAATGTTGACTGTTGGGATTATTCCCCTTTAGGAAAAAATATCCATGGGACCAGCCGGGAATCAAACCTGGGACTACTATGTTCGTAGCCAGGTGCACTGACCAATATAGCATAGGACCAGTTAGTGGGATGCTTAAAACGTGGGTTACCAAGATTTAAGTTGGAAAATTTAATTCAAATTTATGCTTAAAACCACATCTGGACATGTAAGTAGCTTGGTAAAATTTCTTCAAATTTATTTTTAACTTTGATAAGAGACACATACACTTTTTTATAAATACGTGCTCTATAAAATAAATTAATACCCGCCTCGGTGGCGTAGTTAGCTAACGCGCCAGTCGTGTAGAGCTCGACTGCCGAGGACGGGGAGATCTAGGTTCGAATCTCGGTCGGGTGATCTGAGGGTGGCTTTTCCTAAATGGTTTTCCACTCTCCCTCCACGCAAGTGCGGGTTCACTTCCTCTAAATTCAACCTTCCCAATTCCTAACCCATTAGTGTAATTAGTACTTACGCGTATAACCCGAACGGGTAGTAAGACGTGGTGCTAAGTATTATTATTATTATTATTAAATAAATAAATAAAATCTATTCTTTTATGGTCGTTTTAGGCCCCTCTTACTCCATTTTATGTTTGCATTTTGTTTTGGCGAATGAGTCCTGGGATGTGTGATGGGAATTATTATTATTATTATTATTATTATTATTATTATTATTATTATTATTAACACCGCGTCTTACTACCCGTTCAGGTTATACGCACTTACGCTAATGTGTAATGGTAGGGTGATTGTGAGAATGAAATGGAGGACCTACAGTTTAACATGGGATCCGAACCACGATGGAGGCCTGGGATTCCACACATTCACAAGTTGTGATTAATACACGTCTTGCCAGAGGTGAAGGAAGGGTTTGGCAATCAGATAAATCTATGACCGGACCGAGGATTGAGCCCCGGAAGCACAGAAGTCTGACACCTTACCCCTAGACCGCCAGGTCACCGTGATGGGAATTGTTTTGAGATCTTAGCCCTTTGCTCTGGGGTCTTGAAACTTATGTGATACGGGATTGTTTGGAGAAGCCTTTGCCCTGTGGTATAGAGTTGAGTGCTGTGAAATTGCCTGGCTTTATGTCTCCATTATTTACATTCGTTTTTTGTACAGTATCAAAATGCCCTTTGTCTGTAATTTGACCTATATGTGGTGGTGGGGGGTGTCTTGAGCCTAGTGTAAAGAAGTTGTTTTGGTAGATGACGAAAAGTTTTTTTAAATTTATTTAATGAACCCTACGTGGTCAAGCAGATCTTCACGTGATTCAATTACTTAAGTGAGTTCTCCATGTGGAGAAATACTGGTGGAACTACACTAAACGGTGGGAGAGAGTATCACATTGAGGCCGAACATTAATGTAACATGATTATAAAATATGTGTATATCAGTGGTTCCCAACCTTTTGTGGCCCATCTCCCCTTTCTGGAGGTTGACTAACACCTATCGCCCCCTTTTCATTT
>CABFWB010001404.1:0-10291 GCA_902151455.1 Timema bartmani
AAAAAACATTTTATTTTTGACAATTATATTTTCTGCTTCCGAGAACCCTTAAGGGTTGGTGAGAGTAATTATTTCTTTTTTTGTTTACTTTAAGTTTGTTTCCTGTATATTGGTAACACAATAAAAATTACTGATGAAAGAAAAGGTGTGGAGCCAATGTGAGTATTAACCTATGTAACATTATCGTGTACTTCTAATATGACAATGTTACTATCCACCCCTAAACAAGCTAATATTCATTCACATCCTCCAATAGAAATACTACCACAAATAATCTTGTACTCATAGAGATCCAGCATTATTAAACATCACGATCTTACTATGTCAAATATAGGTGTTCTACTCACGCTTATATCTGCCGAAGTATAGCTACTTGCAAGTTCAGCCTCATCACCACGATTGCTAGATTGAAGAGAAGTCCAAAACAAGCTACAAATTGTGCAGTATCCTGATGTTCCAATGGAGTGAGCTTACAATGCTCTGATTGGCCCGTGCTGTACTAAGACAAGACCACTCATATTCATTGACACTGGGGTGGCGTATGTGACCAAGCCAGTGTAGCTCTACCACTGCTCGTCCGGTGTCTAGGAGTTCGTGTTTTGGAAATGAGTCAAATTCAGTGGCTTAATATCAAGACAACAAGAACCTGGCGTACGTGATGACAACAAAGCAGCCTTATAACCTGATGTTAGCAAATGACGTAATAACAAAGGAAAACTTCTACCTTCCAACCTTGCAACTAGACCTATATAACGAGGGAACACAAACGATATCGAAGACCATTACATCCACCAATTCCACGAGAAGTCCTCTTCAGGACTCGAACAGTATCTAGCCAGGATTGCTGATAATATCTTTTTTGAATCTATAAACTACATATTGCTGCGATGGGTTTGATTTTCTTGAATACTTTGGTTTAGTTTGTTATGGAAATCTGTCAGTGTAGGCATCGGTAATGTTTGCTAAATTATTTTTATTTTTAAACGTAAATTCTCTTATGGAGCACTTAATGTTTCCTGTTGCCACTTGGACGCTAGTATATTTCTATTTTCTTGGTTTAACATGTAGTCACATTTCTTGGTTTTATTTGTGTTTTGCAATATTTAGGTTAAATATTAAATTTTTGCTATTAGTAATAACTTAATTTCTTTAATTTGGCAATGTTTCTTTATTTGGATATTTTGTAGACTTCTTTTCTTTGAAGATAATGTTAAAGTAACTTATTTTTGTTGATTAATATGGTTTTGACTTTAATATTAGCTGATTCATTTGAGCAAAATCTACTAGTTTTCTAACGTAGCTTTGTTTTTCTATTAGAAATGTATATGTGGGAATCTTGTTTAATTCTTTAAAAAGTGACGAGGGTAATGGTTCCGTGAAGGTTTGAGTTTAGTCGGGAAGTCAAACCTTTGTACTTTAAGTAAATATCTGGTGCGGTATTTAACTTTAAATGTATTCCTTAAATTTAAAACTGTTTTGTCTGTATTCACAGGTGTGAATCTGACGTGTTGCAAACCATTTAAAAGAGGCTCTTTAAGCTCTTTGTAATCTTTGTAATATTTAGAAATCTAAACTTTTGATCCTAATTTTGTTTGATCTTATTTCACTGTGGTGAATTAGAAGCGTGGAGATCATTTAGAATAGTTTCTTTAAATAATAGCAACAATGATGTTTATTTCATTTGTCTCTTCTAAACACGTTTATATAATATAATTATATACCTTTAAATTTGTGTAGTGTACTGCACAACAAATAAATTGCCATGATTTATTTGTTTTCCAACACAATTCAGTTTGACTTGTAAGGCCATGTAACTTGTGGCTTTAACACTGTTTGTTACTTTGAATAAATAATTCAAATATTTATTTAACCTCCAACTGTTTTACTTTTTCATATTATTACTCCCGTAGATATCGCCCCTCTCCTTTTTAGTCTATTGTGGCCGTAACTAAATAGAGTGAGAGTGGAGTGGTACACCTATCTTAAGCCTAGTTAACCAAACTTTGGTGACCGTTGGGATCATGCCACTTGAGGGAAAAATACCCAAATTACCAGCCGGGAATCGAATCCTGGGCCCCTAGGTTCATAACCAAGTGCAATGACCACTATACCACGGGTTCGATTCCAAAATAAGCGTGACAGTGTAATACTATCCCAAATAAATGTGAGTTATTAAATACATTAATTACACTTATATCTCAATTATTGTTCTAAGACCCGCATTGGTGGTGTACACAGTAAAAGGAGTTTCTATTGTTTACTTTTTTCTAGTGACAGAGAGGTCAGGGCTCGAATCTCGGTAGAGTGTGCTTAAGGACTATACATTAGGTGTAATTTAGAGGAAATATTCCCTTGGTGGTGTTGAGGGAGAGTGGTAAACCCCACATCAGTACATCCGTCAGGATTTATAGCTCCCACCTCCCCGTCATAAGCTAAACTAGACTAGGCAAGACTGGCGCCTTTGTCCGCGTGCCCATTGGTGCTGGTCCAACTTGTTTCAAGCAAGAACTCCTTTTTTTTAATAGTTCATTTATATATATGTCAACACATTTAATTCACTCGTACAAAAACAGGGGGGAAATGTCTGCGTATAAGCCGAACGGGTAGTAAGAAGTAGTGATGATGATGATAATAATAATAATAATAATAATAATAATAATAATAGTAATAATATATCTTTTAACCAGATCAACTCTATAATTTGAACACATAGACCAATAAAACTAAAAAATACAATTAATTATTTGTTTTGCTTTAGACACGATGGACTCCATTAATCGATTTATAACTATTGTATTAACACAGAATAGTCAAATTGGTAATTTGTTTTAAGATGATTACAAAACAAGTGAATTGAAATTGTAAAAAGTTTTTAATTCCAAAATTGAACTAATAATGCATGAAAGTGTTATATAATGAGCTTTACAGATTACATATACACATTTTTATTTTTATTTCGTGAAAAACTTTCATTGATAAATATGAATATCTACTTCTAAAACTACTCTTTATATTATCTACTAGATTATAATTGAAAAATATATTTTTTAAAGCTTTTTATGCATCAATGTGTGTACAAGTGCTTAGGCAAAAATATCACAGGCGTGTATGATATTTTATTTATTTAGCTTCTAATAAGCTTGTTATCATATTAAATGAGTATACATTTACCCGTATTTTGAAGCCCATTCTTTTTATCTATACCAACTGGGCTAATTTTGGTGTGTGTGTGAACTGAGTCTTACTACCCGATAGGGCTATCCGAATAGTTACAATAATGGAGTAGGGAGGAGGAAGGTATGATTTTGAGTAAATATATCCTCATTTACGTGGAGGTAGCGTGGGAAAATATTTGGGAGAAATATTCCTTTGGATACACGGCCAGTTTTCGAACTCAGACCCTCCCATCACAAGCAAACCAGATCAGAAAAATGTTATGGATAGCTTTAAGAGTGACTCTTGTAATAAAATGGATTTTCTATGACGAGTAGATCATGTTTAGAATTGAGTTAGAATGAACTGAGAGGAGTTCTTCCTAAATAGCTTCCTACCCTCCCTCCATTTTAATGTGTGTATATTTACCATTGATTCTATCTTCCTCATTTCTTCCCCATTAGTTAGTATAATTAATTGTGTGTAACCCAGATGCACGGTGAAACTTGAAACACAAAACCAAACATATCTTTAAAATAACAATTTTAACCATATATGCGGGTCTGTTTGTGTAATAAACATTTGTGATGAATAATTCTCCCTTTTAAAAAAAGTTCTTATTCCATTAATCAGTATTGTTCCTCATCATAATGATTCCCCGACTTGTCAGTGACGCAACAAAAGTTTTAGCTATACAAATACTGACATCGTGACAGAAGAGTAGTTGGGTGGCGAGTTTTGGGTTCTGGTCTATCTCGTCCCTGCCAGTCGCTTTTGAAGCGGAGATTTTCACAAAGGGACGTCGTTTTCAACCGCAGGAGCGTAAAAAAGGGGTTATGGAGGCACACAAGTCGAGATATGGGAGGAATGTACAATTCCATTTAAAAAAATAAGAATGAAACTTTCAAACTTTGAAATCCTAGCAACCATAAGGATATTCGCTATTGGAGAGTTCGATAAAATATATAATTCAAAATATAAAAAGGATTTTAAAAGTGTTCCCAATATTTGTTCTGAATTAATTAGAGGCACTTATTAAGTTTATTGATGAGTAATTCATTTGTATCACAAACTGATTCGTCTACAGGTTCAGTCCCTATATCTGAATTACATCCTGGACACGGGAATTGAGCCTGGGACATTGGGCTTTGAATGTCAATGTTCTACCACTGAGCCATCCCCGTCTATCTCATATCCTGAACTAGCCTCCAATAGTTGGTGTATCGAGTCGTAAGTGTGGTAGCTGGTGGAAGAATAGGTCACTAAGAGCCATTTAAAATCACATTGCATGCCTCAATGGCTCAATGGTAGAGCCAAAGTTCAGTGGTTTGATTCCCATCTACTGGTTTTAATTTTTAAATAATTGAATTTGATTCAGTTATCTGGACTGATCGTGGATAAACATCACGTGTCAGTTTGAGATACATATGAATCAATATTAGTGAGTGCATGGCAGCATACTGTCAGTTACAAGTCACCGTGAACTGTGATTGTGAATCGCTCCGAGTGGCAGCATACTGTCAGTTACAAAGTCACCTTTGACTGTGATTGTAGCGTGTGTGGTGGATACTTTCATCATTTACCAAACTTAGGGTCAATTTCATAGTCACACTCAGTACGCGTCTAGTCTGGACTACTATGGATAGCTCATTGGTTAGAGCATTGAAGTGCAGAGCCAAAAGTCTCAGGCTCAATTCCCGTATGCGATTATTCTTATGTATGATCAATTAATTATAATGAAACTTATAACACAATCCAATCAACCCTACACCATATATTTAATTTACTATTCAATGGAATGTATTAAATAAAAAAAATGTTAACGTGTACTTAACATTTCAATTTCCTGTCACAATCACAAACTTAGTATAAATATTATGAGCTAGTTATCTTATCTTGTAATATAATTATATTCGAGTTTTAGATAAGTGATTCATAGTCAAAATGAAGATTTGTATTCGTAAATAATTTGATGATTCGATTTCTAGATTTGTATTCATAGGCAAAATTAAAACTTCTATTCTAGATTTGTATTCGTAGGTAAAATAAAGATTTGAATTCGTAAAATAATGGATCCTACCCATCTTTCTTTAAAACCCGGACTAGCAGACATTATAAACCATGTCGTCATATGAATGCGGGAATACAAACAACTAATGATGGACACGCGGATACAACGTCAAGTTATCTACTCAGATTTGTTGGTAATGAGATCAGGTTCGTATCGTCGATGGCCGTACAGAGAGGGCTTATTTACTACATGGCTTCCAACTATTCCTCCGCGACAACAAGGGTGTATTTCCTCTAGACTATACCTGTCTAGTTCTGACCCCATTTGTGCTATAAAATACGGAGAGCCCAGAAGGGTAGTAAGACGAGGTACACAGAAAATGTAGTTAAGGTCTATGCTTGGTTTGAATTTTGGGTTGGGAGTATTATTAAAAGATATTAAAGGTTTGGGTCAGCTCCAGGTTATAAAGGTATTGGTAGGCCTATTGATGAATAGACGTCCTATTACAAAATAGTATATTACAATGTCTTGTGCTAATCCAGTTTTATCAGATAGTTGCGAACAACGCCATATATTGATTTAGATTATAAATTAAGTTTAGAAAGTAAAAATTAATATTATAGATATTGTTTTAATTATTTAATGTATTTGCCTTGGTTCCAATTTATATGTTCAATTATTTTATGATAAAAATAAATATATGATTTATAGCTAAACAAAATGTTCAAGTAGGTGTATCTTAGTGAATATTTAATTTATTTTATTAAATTAGAAATAATATATAGGTCTACATAATTATAGGTGTATAATGATATATGTGATGATCTGATGTAGCTGACAAAAGAATTTTAATATTATCAATTTTGAAATACTGAAATACATTATATGTTATAATTTTGTAAACTTCCTCAATATATAAATCAATAATATATGTGTGTATACATGGGTTTACGTGCATACTATTTATTTATATATTAAGCAAGCTTACAAAAATATAGTATAGAGTGTCTTTGATTATTTCAAAATTGATAAATTCAAAGCTTTATATAAGTTACACCAGAGACTTGTTTCAATTTTACATCCATGCAATTTACAGTTCACAATTGAATATTTTACAGTTATAAATATAAAGGGTTTCATAAATAAAATAATTTTATTAGTAAATTCTAGTGCTGTTGTAGAAACTCTTTTTAAAATTACCTGTTTTATTTATAAGTGAAATATTAATATAGTATACAGTTTAGACCCCACATTTTTACAGCAAATAAAGTACGCATACCGTTTTAAAATGGTTATTAATATAGTTTTATTTTAAAAAAATTGATAGACATAAATTAATTTTGCTGGGAACTTCCTAAATTAGAGTTAAGAAATAAAATAAAATTAAGGAATTATGTAGAGTACATTATATTAACGTTTCTTAGTTCTTGAGGCTCAGCATTACTGTTGGGAACTGCATAATTTACCTTTCCTTGAACTAAGACCGTTGCTGATTTATTTTTTAGAGTAATAATAGCCCATTGCCTGTAATAGTTTCCCAGCTTTCAATTAACTCATTCCATATTGTTCATACGTGGCCTTCTAAAATCAATAATCACGTGTCTATAAGCCCATCCTGCTCTATAAACATAATTTACATATTACTTAAAATGTTTACCCTGGTGATGTGTTTATTAAAATAGTATTCTAAATTAATTATGTACAAATAACCCATTAAAATGTTATTTATTAGTTGAGACTTGCGGTGTACATGAATTGCGTAACAACTAACACGGGTTCACATGAATTGCGGAACAACTTATCTGAGGTCGGTAATACCCTTACATGAACGGCGGGGTAAAAATTAAATTCGTAATGACTTTCTTCAAAATGGAAATGGAGGCTAGGCTAGGCTAGGCTAGGATAGGTTAGGTTAGGTTAAATTAGGTTAGGTTGGGTTGAATTAGGTTAGGTTAGGCTAGGCTAGGTTAGTTTAAGGTAGTGGTTAGTTGGTTGATTGGTATTACAGGTTGTTCCACAATTCGTGTGGACCAGCTGGGAGGAATACTTTATTCCGCAATTCGAGCGTGCCCGAGACTTGTAAAAAATACTCCTTGATTTACAAGTTGCTTTATGAAACCAAACTATAAAATTACTTGTAAAAACAGTAAGTTGTAAATTGTACAATTTCACTCGTTACAGATATCAGCTCGGAACTCCAAAGAGTTTGTTAGTCCATCATGAGCATTGTCTATCTACCGCAAGCAGAGGTCCGAAATTTTAAAAATTACTAGCCCCTGTGCAGGAACATGTACACCTAGAAGCCGTAATTTTAAAATTTAGATTATATATTTTAATAAATTACAGCCATTAAACTAAAAAAATTATATTATCTATAATCATGATTAGTAATTATAATATTGTAGCTATGTTACCAAGTATGTTTAAACAGAAGAGGTAATTTATTTTTAAATACTAATCTGAATCAAAGCTGCTATAGTTATGATACGCGTGCCCAAAGTGGCACAATAAAATGTTTTATTGACCAAAGTTATCCAATGCTGTCCAAAGTTGTTGATTTTGCCAACAAAGGGAAATAAATTATTATTTAATTTCTTACAAAAGTATTGTCAAATCATTTATTATTGTCCAAATGTCAATAATTTGGTCTCTTGTGAAATACTTGTTATACATAGAATATGATTTCTAATTACCGTAATTATTAAACACTTAAATTTATAAAAATTCAAAAGCATCACGTATACATCATAAAAACGCTTTTAATTATTATATCCGCAATGTTTGTATTTTTTTTAAATAACAATGTATAATATAATATACAAGATATAATTCAGTTTGTTCGCAATCCCTGACCTAAATCTTCAATATTAAATCAATATATTTTTGTAAATATCTAGTTCAATGCAATTGTTTAATATTATTTTTAAGCTTGCCTTACAATGCGCCATCCGTTGACAGTTTTTACAAAGAAAAAGATAATAAATAAGATATCAAACAATCAATCTAAACACAAATATTTAAAAATAAACATATTCAAATGTATTTGCTACATCAGTCTGGGTACTCTGTTTTTTATTTTACATTTTACTAAAGATTGTAATAGGAATCCTACAAATACAATGTAAACAAGTGTATAAATTATAAATTTTTAATTTACTATTTCCAAACGAAGATCTATCGACCCTGAGTAGTAATTCAAGTTTGAAGGTTTACATTTCCTCCCTCTCTTTATCCACTACTTCATCCGAGTCACTGGAGGCGATCTCTCCCTCCCCTCGATCCTCCAACCTCCAACTTGGCTATTCGAGCGTAGACTGGATCCGTCCTTCATATTGGATTCATTGTGACAGATTTAATTGGCTCCAAACCGTTAAAGCGTGCCTTGATTTGACGGGCAGACACAAATTCCTCTCGTAACCCACCAACCTGTTTGGTGGAGATTACTATCTTATATTGAATTCTAATCCTTCTCTCTGTTTGCAGCATTTATCATCTTTCTTAATCGCATCAAATTAGAAATGCATACTGGGTGATACTTATTTTTTATAGAGGAAAAAAAGCGTAGCGGTATATTTTTGTTCTTATAAAGACTATCACAAAAAATACAGTTTTTTTTATTTTCTCATAAATAGACGGTATTGCAATAGCTAATATTTTATTCTTCTTAATTAGGGTCCGTTAAAGTATTATGTAAGCACATTAGAGGGCCTGAGGAGGTTCAAGCTTTGCTTATTTTTGCTTACAAAGAGGGAAGAAGGTCCAAAATGACTATAAATGTGCTTACATAATACTTTAAACCTCTCTCATGTTGGATCTGTACGTAGGTCTACAGCTTAAACGATTAAAATAATTCTGTTCAGATTTGATATTTTGATACTGCTTATACCTAGAGAGATAATCTTGATTTTGTATCTAGCTCTAAAATTAATAGTTGTTAAAGGACTAACAACTTTTGAAAACTCGATATTTAATGGCTTTAATAAGTAGCTTAAAATGGAAATCTGTGGCATATATTATGTTAATAATAACATTTTATACTTGTTTTAACGCGGAAAAATAATTAAAGTTTATTTTACACTTGACAGATTTTTTTAAATTAAATTATTGAAAAATGTATTTATCGATTTTGATCAGAATTAATATATTGGGTATATCTAAATTATTGTTACCTAAGCTATTTACGTGCGTCTAGTAAAATAAATTTGTCATCAAATGTAATAGTCCACATTGTGAGGCATATTTTAGAAATATTTAATATGAAGAGCTATTTATTTTACAATTTGCCAAGTAATAATTGTCATTTTTATTTTACTTGGCTATTAATCAGAGTCTATAAGCTCCATTTAATATGATTTCATAAAATGGGATGAAATTGAAGTTACAGAACTTACGTCTCTTTATTTCACTGACCAGCAAATTATTTACTATTGGTGTCAAATATGCCAGATTCAGTATAAATTAAATATTTAATTTATAGTATAACTATTATAATTTAATTCATATATTGCAAATCCGTGATTTTGGCTTATGGGTGGTATCTTAATGTAATGAAATTTAACGTGCAAAATAACTTCTATTCTTATTTCAAAATGTAATTCATAAGAATATATACTTAAATTGTTTTTGTGAAGATCATATAATAAAATATTAATTTGGTTCTAGGAATTTCTGTAAATTTATTTTGCACAATAAATATAATATCATTATTATTATTATTACTATTACCTCTAGTTCAATAATTTATTTTTTGTTCATCTCAACAAACTAATAACAAAGATTGTAACAAATAGTAGAAATTATAGATTTAGGTCTACACTGTCACTATGCCTAATTTATCAAGTGGTAAATTAATATAGACAGTAGTTTAAATTACTTGATACTATTTATATAATCATTTGTAAAAACCAAGATATCGGTAATTAAATTAATTTTTTAGGGGTAAATTTAATTACAGTTCTTACCATTATAATTTTTTTATTGTGTATGACGACCATTTAAAATAAATGGTACGGCGCACCGCACAGACTTTCTCTCTCTTTCTATAAACTCGTAAGATTTCTGAACGGAATAATGTACATTGTATCATCACCACTCCACATAAGAACACGCATAAAATAATATACAATG
>CABFWB010001404.1:11301-30052 GCA_902151455.1 Timema bartmani
CGGGGCAACCCTATGAAAACCCTAGATATCAAGTTTCAGCTCAATCGGTAAAATAGTTTAGGCTCTAGATGGAGGTACAGACAGACAGACAGTCAGACGGAAATTCAAAAACCACTTTTTCGGATTCAGGAAGTCATGAAACGTCAAAATTCATCAAAATCTCGATTTCGATTTTTTTGACGATCACCATACTTTCTCTACCTGTATGATAGAGAGAAAGTAAAAAGTTTCGTGAGTCTGAATCAGCGATATAGCCTACTTTATTGAAATTATATTCAGAATCTTTTATATAATATTTGTATAAATAGTGATTTGGACACATATGTTATTAAGAAAAAGCCATTTATTCATGCATATAAGCATTTTTCTTAAGAGTTATTCATCGTGACCAAGAAATCAAGCATGTTCTTTTGAACGGTTTCCTAAACAAATTATAAGCTCTTCACTTTCTTGTTTTCT
This sequence comes from Timema bartmani, assembly GCA_902151455.1. Taxonomy (NCBI): domain Eukaryota; kingdom Metazoa; phylum Arthropoda; class Insecta; order Phasmatodea; family Timematidae; genus Timema; species Timema bartmani. The sequence continues at coordinate 11,761 of CABFWB010001404.1, forward strand.
AATTGTTTGAACAATAACATTTGTATTTAATAATAAAAGATCCATAAGTGGCCGGGAAATGAAAACAATTGTGCTTAGCTGTGCTCTTGTTTAAAATACTAAATCTGAACACATATATATATATATTTTTTTTGTTAGAGTTCCTTTAATGACACATGAGGGTTACCATCTGGGTACCCAGAGAATTAGCGTGATTAAAGGTATTTTAATTTCCTCCATTAGCGTTCCTTTGAAACAAACACGTATCTCGACCCCTCTTTCGCACATACGTAAACTGAAAATGAGACACACCCCCTTTTTTCCTAAGGGTGGAAATTTTTGTTCTCAGTGGGGGTTGGAGGGGGAAAACTAGAATGTTTCTACTGTAACCGAAGTACTAGAACATATAAAATACACCCCTTCCACGTTTTCTCACACCAATGTAGGGTGTTATAGGGGGTTGAGGGGGAGAGCACATACATGCACGACCTACCCATCCCGACCCTTCTCTAAATAAAAGAGGAGGGGTGATAATGCAATAGGGGAAAGGAAAGAAAGGGCGAAAGTGTGGGGAACGAAAGCCTAACTAAACGTGTACGGGTAATGTGTTTGGAGATGGGTAATTATACAAGACGCGGCAATGAAAAATTCAGACCACACTCCCTGCTAGGCGATACAGCCTACGGATCCACGAATAAACGAGAGAGGGATATTTCTGTACCCCTTGGACCTATACCAAGTGCGGTGAAGGTATGAGGTCAACAACACTTCCTGGTTAAAATCCAAGTTGGGTGGGGGAAAAAAATCAATTAGTACTTTTAATACCAGATTTATTTGTCTCACTACCCTCCCGAGATCCTGGCATATATTCACAAATGAAGGTTGAGATGATTAAGGTAGGGTTTAAAGGTTTGTTCAGTATTTTAATAGAGGTGGTAAGAGATTCTTTTAAAATTAGAGGCCACTTAAATACACCAGGTCCAGACTAGAACATCTAACTGACCATTAACTTTGGTTTATTGTGAACCAGATGGTTTATACGACTATACTATAAATGCAAGTTAAAAATACACTAAAGGTTAATCGGTTTCATATGTGTTTTTCCACTGTATATTAATGAATATGATTGTGTATTTCTATTTCACCTTTTTTCATATTGGTAAGTGTGAATAAGGGAAACCGAGAATAAGCGGTAAAATAATAGTACTACTTAGCGGGGAGTATCGCCCCACTTTGGCCTTTGACCCCGACGTGGAGCGTCTGAGTATTGTGATGATTACGTAATGTTGTTGTCGCTCTCTGATTGGCTGTTAGCTTCCCCTCTCCCTCCCCCCTGAACCCAACCTCTTCTCCTAGCCCCTCCTTAGCCCTTGAACCACACCCCTCACCCTGACCCCCCTTTCCAGTGTTCCAAACAAGTTGGTTCTTGTCCAAACTTATTTTTTATGCCTGGGTAGGTTTGGGATGGGTGTTGGAGTTTATTTTTTATTTATAGGCGTGCAGTCCACAGCATCGGGCGAGGGAGCACGAACATCTCCCGACGACAGCGTAGCGTAAAATGAGACCGGCTGGCAGCTGTTTGCCGGCCTTTCACTTCCCTGGACAGGCAGCACAAACCTCTCCTTACATCGTCACGGCACAGAATGAACTAAGCTACACTGTTCCACTCGCTCTGCTGATGTGCCTTTCACTTCCCTTCACTCCCCCCTCCTTCAAGGCATGTGTCGCAACCCCCTATGTGGTAATGGGTTTTCCCGGTGTCGTAGCCCAGTGCCAGTTTGGTGGCTCGACAAGACAAGAATAGATCACGACTTTGAATGATGTCGTAATCCTATTACCCCTTCCCCCTCATCGGCATCGCAACATCTACCCACCCCTATGTGGCAGTGGGTTTAACCTGATGACTGGCGCTAGTTTGGCGGCTTGACCAGACCAGTGGAGAAAAGAATAGATGACGATTTTGAATGATGTCGTAAAGGGTGACTGGAGCCAGTTTGGCGGCTCGACCAGACGAGTCGAGACAGGAATAGATCGTGACCTTGAAACCGTGAGCTAGGTCATTGAACCTGGCAAACCTCCCCCCTACAATGAGTTTTCCCTGTATCGCAAACTGGATCCAGTTTGGCGCTCAACAAGACAAGAATATATCACAACCATTAATGATGTTGGATTGGGTGACTGGCGCCAGTTTTGTGGCTCGACAAGACATGTTGAGACAAGAATAGATGACGGGGGTCCTTGACCCGTTCATCTCGTACCACGTGACGTCACTCGCGGGAGGGAGTGAGTAGATATATAGGGGGCCTCGCTTGTTCGTCTATTTATAAGCGTTTGTAGAACGGTTCAAGTTGGACAAGTTACAACAGTTGGTAAATATTGTTAACGCCGTGCAGACCGTAAAATTGTGTGTTCTAACAGTCGATCAAAAGTACTTGTTAGATAAATTAAAATCTGTAAATACAAAGTTCGGGAGATGCCTAATAGCCTATCTAGATGGCAAGTTTAGTGTATTTTTACCCTGTCGTTTTGGTACTCTGACAGATGAAGACGTGTGCGAGCTTAATAACGAAAAATTAGTATTTACCTGCGCTGGAGTAAAACCCGGTTCACCTACCATTGTGAACTTTTAACGCGTTTAAGAGTCAAGCAGTTAACAACAGTAACAACATCGGGCAGCCGGACAGTTAATACATGTGCACCGTATTACACGGTGGACCCTACAAACCATGCTGAATGTTTAGCTCTCAGGAACGCTGACCATGCTTATAACCGGCTATATTAATTAAATTTTGTTGGTCATACGATTATGGGGCATGCCTATATGACAGCAGAAAATATTCACAGTGTGGCTTTGAGCGATAGACATGTAATTTACAAGTTAGTGAACCAAGACAGAGAGGAACGAGGCTACATCTAGTTCTGCGACTCAACCTGTCACATGATAAGAGCGACTGAAGTACTACCCTATGAGAGAATCGAGGAGACTTACCTGTGTGATAAGACATGTGCTGTGTACAATTTCCACCAAGGGGACGTCGTGGCCGTGTTGCCTAGGCCTCCACCAACCTTCCGAGTTACTTACCACCCGCAACAACCATTCACGACGCCGCAGCCACTGCCCCCACCCCCAGAATCACCAGCGTACCCGCCACCAGAGTCACCCTAGTACCCAACGACAGAGTCGTCTGCCTACCAGACATCAGAGTACTCACAGCCAGAGTCACCCGCGTACCCACCACCAGAGTCATCTGCCTACCAGACATCAGAGTACTCACAGCCAGAGTCGTCCGTCTACCAGACATCAGAGTCGGCAGAGTCACCCGTATGCCCACCACCAGCTGAGGAGGAGGTAAAGTCCGAAGAACCCATACATCTCGAGGATTTAACAATGTACAAAACTTATTAACATGTTAAAATTATATGTGAAACGCCCGTGGACGACATAATTGGTCTGGACAGTTTTGGTAACCTCTTACTTCCAAAGTCTGCCTATTATTTGAATTGTAAGCGATTTAGATCTAAAGCACAATGTATGATATATCTTGGAAGTCAAAGTGTGATTTTTAAAAGTGAATTAATAAACTAGACGTGCTCATGTTGTCGTAGCACTCTGATGACGTCATTGGAGCTAGCGGTGACATTTTGAAAAAACGTTAGATGGAGGAAAGCAGTTTGTGCGTAGAGGGCGTTGCTGGTTGAGCGAGAGTGCTTTTTTTCTCACAAGGATATTTATTTAGCTGCATCTCCAATTGGCATTATGTCATTTAAATGCGGCATTTGTCAAGAGTCCTACGCATAGCTCTCCAACCTTATTCGGCACAAACATCAATGTTATCAAACACCTCAAAAAACTGTTCACCAGGATGCCTGTTGGGACGAGGAGGAATTTGCAGTGCATTAGACCGGATCTAGAAAGAAGAATACAACCGTGTCAAGTGCTTAAACGAACTTGAGAAAAACAAAAGTTATAACGTTGTGCTATCGGAAGAGATCCCCAATGAACCGTACGTTATCGTGCTCGAGAATGTTGGAAGAATTAGATTTCCATGTAAAAACATTGGAGACATTGTCAATAGACGTTCTAGTGCCTCGCAGCGTGTCCTGTACTATTTTGGAGGTGACTCATACTTATTTTCTAGATGGAAAAAATGATATTCCCTCCTGAAATTTTTTAGCAGGTAAAATAGTAATGATATGTTTTTCTTGCTATCACAATTATATAATTCACGTTGCACTCTAATATTAATTACTTGTATTGGTCACAAGACTTAAATAATATTGCTACTAACAAAAAAATCACTATGTTGTTGTTGTAGCTGCATGCTATGAATGTTTTATATTAATTAATTGCTTATTGTCAATAAAAAGCTATTAATAAAATGTTATTATTTTTGTATTCCCTATAATATGTTGGTTGGAAAATTAAAGACAAGAAGGAGATGGCAACATTGCTATATTCATTTATAAATTGTTGTGACTTTAGATTGCTACCCAAAGCGAAAGTAAAAGGATTTAATTGTTTTATTCTGAAAGTTTCAACTTATCTTTAATTTTTAGAGTGATCTTCTAAACCAAATAAACTAGTATATATAGGTTAGGAGAGGGGGTGTTTGGCTGTAGACGTTAAAACACAAATATGACAGTTTATAATATTTATTTATTTACACTAATAAAACTTTTTACAAATAAATCTCACACCATGAAAAGTATACTTGGAATATTTATTTACACAAATCAAAGTTTTAGAATATAGTTCACACCCTGAAAAGTATACTTGAAAAAAAGTTTATTTACACAAATCAAAGTTTTTACAAATAGATCTCACACCATGAAAAGTATACTTAGAATATTTGTTTACACAAATAAAAGTTTTTACAAATATATCTCATACCATGAAAAGTATACTTGGAATATTTACACAAATCAAAGTTTTTACAAATATATTTCATACTAACAAAAGTATACTTGGAATATTTACACAAATCAAAGTTTTTTTACAAATATATCCCACACCACGAAACGTATACTTGGAATATTTATTTACAAATATATCTCACACCACGAAAAGTATACTTGGAATATTTATTTACACAAATCAAAGTTTCTACAAATATATCTCATACCACGAAAATTATGTTTGGAATAATTATTTACAAAAAAAATGATTGTTATAGATAATATATTATGGAAACAATAATCAATTTCTTGAGCTCGTAGCGGGAAAAGTGGCCTCGGTACTAGATTACAAAGTCCAGTTTAAAGAGTATTTGAATATATATACAGATGGTTTCAATTTAAAATATGTACAAAAAATAAATAAATTTGACTAGAATTAAAATATAGACAAACAAATTTGACAATAATGAAAATATATCCAAACAACTTAATCTATTTTACTATAAATAATCAGGTAGGTGAAGGATTGTACTGTCAGATAAAAAAAATAAAAAGGTATCCCGGAGGCATACAATTAATCAATAAAAAATGCATGTTTTCATGAAGAAAAAAATATAAGAAATCTCAAATCTTTAAAAAATGGTATGTCAGTGTAACTGTCTAGAATGAAAGAAAAAAAGATGATCATTCAGCCCATCTAAATGATCGCCTTTTAGTCGTGGTGAGCGCGTTTACAAGGACTCTAATACCCAAACGGCAACGTATTATAATCATCGGTTATCCGCCGTTTGGTGTAAACTGGTAGGTAGACTTTATTCTGCGAAACGGTACATACAGTCACAAGACAATTTCTTACAATTTTGTGTGGTATCTGTATGTATCTTTCCGCAGCCTGTTCGGTGACCATCTCTTTCAAAACGTCAAAATTAACGTCATTCTGGTTGCCGTAGTTTATGGTGATCCCGTGAACCTTGCCCACCGTTTTTGTTTTGGCAGGATCGCCACCAACACAAACTCAATACGCGTAATTCTTGGGACCACCAGATACAAAGGCACTAATGTGGTTTCCGGACCGTAATCTTAAAGTTCGTCAGTGAAGTCACCTAAAAAGTCTCCGGTCGATGGACTCCAATCGCTGGGGTGTTCCGTTAATAGAACGCTATCTGTATCGTGATACAAAATGTGGTCCCCCAATTTTTTAAGGATGCTGTATAAATGCAGCCTAGCCATAACAGTCGTGTAACATGCCATCGCCACACTCGTGTTAGGGTTAGGGCGCAACGCGTCACGCGCATCCTTTTAATTGAGGAACATAACCTCATCATTAACGTCAATGACACTGTCCACGGTGATGTACGGGTCCGTCAGGTACTTGTGGATGCCCTGATAGCCGTTGACAATTGCTAAGTGTGGTAAATCAACTCTCCACATAGTGAATTTAAAAAGAGTTTAGCCAGAGTGCGGAGACCAAGGTTTTTACAAACAGATTTAAAATCGAGTTTTACCCCTTTCCTTTCCTCATAATTTTGAATGTAAGCTAACTTCTCATTTTGTGAGGTCACCACTCTAGGCATCCACAGGCTTCTTGTTTGATTTTCAAAAAAATATCAATGTACTCGTGAAACAATCCGCCAGAACATGTATGACGCTCGTAAACAGATACATTGTGATCCCACACTTCGTGTACGGATTCAATGGTGTAGCCTTTCTCAAAGGCTTTACAGGTATGTCATTCACCCAGGCGCCTGTCAACCAGTGATCTTTTTTGTCGTTGTGCTGACACGTGCCTTGGTTTTTCTCCTCCCCACATTTCCTGTTAAAGATGAACATTAACTTGTTGGGCATTCGTGTAGGCAATACGGGCATGAATAAATCTCGCAGAGGTGTCACGGTTACTTTGGCTATGCCTTTTACTTGTTCCGTTGATGGAAAATTTAGTTCAAAGTGACATTTGGGGTGGCCAATGGGATATTTTTCGAACTTACAAACGTAAAGATACAACCAACACACATCCAAGTACTTGATCTTATCTCCACAAGAAAGGTCTGCCTCGTGGAAGAGTTTGATACAATTTGTACACCCACCAAAGAATGCATCCCTGGGACTCAGCGGTTCCTTGCTGTACACCTCGTGCTGGAGTACAAATTGTTTCAAGTCCTTGTCTGTGCGTTTCATCGCATTAAATGTACACCCCCACATCTCTACGACCGTGTAGCAGGCATTCTTAATTTTTGGCAACCAAGCCATGGTCGCCTCATAGCGCGTTTCCATGGTCTCGCGGGGACTTTTTTTGATAGGGGTGGTCCTGTCGGGATAACAGAGAGGGCACCCATGCCAATAACAGCCCCAGAACTGGAAGATGGTGGTGATATCTCCAGCTTTAACAATGCCGTCTACACGTCCCCCTAACACATATTCCTCCTGGCCGTTACCCACATGAAGGATAGAGACTTCACTTTGGTGGGCCTCCCAGCAGAGCCATTGTACGGCGACGTGTGACTGTTGGTCTGCACACCAATAGCCACAGTTAGGGATGATACCAATAGGGTTCCCCTTAATGTGACGTCAGTGGTAAACCAACATGGCCGCTCCTGCGATCGTACACGCCTCTCTGAAAGGATCCACATTTCCTTTTTCCATAAGTATGTATCTAACCTTTAGGTAGGCCTTCCTTAGGATCCCTACATCTTTCACGGATTACAGTTCCAACTCGTGGTTAAAATCAAAGACATAATTTTTTTTGACCTGCACGTCACACCACTTCTCAAAGTGCTCCTTTCCCTCAACCGACATCTCACCGATGCCGTAGTCCTCCTTTGGCGGTAAGGGACCCCTAAGCCCCACGTTTTCTTTTTTATTGAATAAATGGATGAAATGTCCCCTGGCCAAAGACTCGTCCAAGCTGAATGTCTTGGGCATCTGTGTGCTAGCAGGGGATAGCTTATCACAATAATGTGCACTCCCACGAGTCTCCTTAAATTGGCTGAGTTTAACGTACAGTGTTGCCATACTTAAGAACAAGCTATTACTTTGCAACACGCGTACGTTTACAAGCACGGTTCGAGCGTCTAACTGGTACGTCCTCCTAAATGAGACATTTACAGGATTCAACGTTGAGTCCGTGCTGTTCAAAAGTAAGCTGACATGATAATCGGCGTTGACACCTTGGTCCTGCAGCTGATTGAGCAAATTAGTAATTTGTTCTTCAAGCCAGCTAATTACGTCACGATCGCTTACTGGAGCACCAAGATGTACGGTAATTTCTCTACCAGTATAAAAGAAACGCCTCAATTGTTTAATTCTCTCCTCGACGATTAGAAGAGGGATACCTTGGGACACTGCTCCACCAACCTGATTTACCGGATCCCTAATCCCTTACTGTGGCGTCAAAGATGGTCCCACTGTCGCCACCGCGATGGGTTGCGGGAGGACCTGGACCCCGTCTGCCTCGCCACCTCTTGGGTTCGAACACCGTGTCCCTGTCTTGTTGGCGGTGCTCCTGTGGCAGGGTGAAGGGTTCTTACAGCTGGCGACGATGGGAGGATTGAGTCGCCATTTTCACCCTCCACTTCAGCTATAGAACACAAGCAGATGTCAAAGTAAACACTTTAAATATAATTGTTCCAAACTTACGCGTCTTTTTTTCTCTTTTAAATGATACCACAAAATATACAATACTTTTCAATTTCAAACTTCTTTTGGTATTAATATATGTTGTTATAATTTTTCCTAAAAATAACAAACCAACATTTGAAAAGTGGGCGTATTAAATACAATTGAACTCTAGAACATATACAAAATACAGTCCAAGGCAGGTTATTATTCACTATGAAAGGTAAAACCAGTCATTTCACCCATATCAGGGAATCGAACCCTGGACCTCTGGTTCAGCAAATCAATATTCAGGGTTTTATCTCTTTTTAATAATCGGCTAAAGCAACGATATAACTACCCCGGTTAGTTATTATGCCAGTATATATTTGAATACTTTTAATAAATATCTGTATACAAACACTAAATATACATTATAGCAGATTGAGCGCAACATTTTTTCGGCTCTAAATTAAATACAAACGTTATCTATTATTCCTGTAACCAAACAAGTTTACCACACAGCGCTAATGATTGAAGAAATCTAGTTTTAAATAAGGTATTGGGTAAAAGATGTCTTAACACAAGTTGGTAAAAATTAAGAGAAAGTAATTTTTCATGGTCAGAATTAAGTTTTCTATTGGTAGAAATAATTTTAATAAAGCAAATATTTTTCATTGAATACTATAATTTAATTAAAATCTGTTACTGTTTTCCAGTCTAAATCTCGTGTTAACCTTATGCGCATAACATAAAGACTAGAACATCTACAAATCCGGCCCCACTGTCTGTTAATTTATCAGACCGACATATTTTAGCCTTGCTGGGAATCGAACCTGGTACCGATAGTTTAGTATACAGACATGCTATAAAATTCACTAAGGTGACGGTTGAATTTTATCCAACACATTGCCAACACGGCTAAAGCGACAATTATAATTTTCTCTCTCTTTTCTTGTTTGTACCATGAAAATAAGAGCTAATATTTTCGAAATGGTCAGCTAACAAAATGTGTGAAACAACGCTGGTTTGTGGGTAGAGATGACGTGAATAACTCTTGCGTAATAATTTGTCTATTTCAAACAAGTTGCTATATAGTATTGGTTCTTGTAGACGGTACATTATTTATACCAATTTAAAACATGTTTTACGGTAATTAAAGAGCCACGAACTTATATATAAGGTGATCAACCACGTCCAGTCCGTTGCAAACATCAAGCAGGCTGTTGCTCGCATCTCCAGACACTAATACGGGGGCCGACGGTCTTGAAAATGCTGCATGTGGCAATGCGTTGACCACTTCAATAAGATGGCCTGGTACAGAATGCACCACAAAATCAGTGCTTTCTGAGGGTGGGGCCCACACACAAACTGGAACGGGCGTTGGGAGGTGTGGATGCCCCAATTCACTTGTCTCTGATAATGGATGTGTTTGTAAATCGTTTTCGAGCCACCTTGATCCTCCCGGGCCAGCCCCTAGGCAGGCGTCCAGCCCATTTGGATCCCATAAATCTACAAATAAATAAATACATATTGATTACAATCGTGGGAAAAAACCACTCGCCAATCGTGCTCAATTCTATAGCAGGACTCTTACTACCCATGGACCAGTCCATCCACAAGGCAAATTCCTTCCTCACTAAAAAAAAAGATTGAGGGTCCAGGCTACCTGGCGCTACCGATTTTGAAGGTGAAGGGGATGCGTCTTCCTCTTGATGGTTTGTCAAAGGAACAAATACCGCTCTACACCAAAGACGTAATAAGCAAAATAGTAACCACTAAAATATACAAAACGCTTTTAAAACATACCTGAATTTATCATATTTTCCAGCGCGTTGAAACTCATTATGATGTTAGCTAGCCGCAATTATTAATCACAATGACCGAATGTAATGATTTTAAACACTATTTATAGGCACTTCAATGAGGGTGCCACATGTAAAGGTGGCGGTTTCTTATTGGTCAATAATATTGTATCCGCATCAGTGATTGTCTGATACACGTAAATACCGTTATCTTACATTCGCGGTAAATCTTCCGCCGGGATGGATGCCTTTCTTCGGTGCTGGCTAGGAGGGGATACGAGGACCGTCGGTCGTTTTTATTTTTCCAGCAGCACAAATGCGGGTACACATCTCGCCCTGTGAGGGGAAGAGGTAGGGGTTCAAGTCCCTGCAAGGTCAACAAACGCTAATCCTAATCAAAAGCATAAATAATAGCTTTGACATCACTAATTTTATTATCCTGTCTCTCATATTCGGGCAAAGATATCCAGACGGTGTTGGAGGGTTCAATTGTCAATGACGTGCAAATGTGGGTACACATCTTACCCTGTGAAGTAAGGGTTCAAGTCCTTTAGAGGGTAACAAAAGCTAATTACTTCACATTTCAAGCCCTAGCAAATGCTGTTACACATTTCACCCGGTCAAAATCAGCTCTTTTCTCACGCTTGCCTGAAGAGCTTAGTTCAAATCCCGGTCGAGCTTGTGTACCAAGGACAGTTTTCTCCCTCATCATCCACAGTTTGTGCTCCTGTTGGGTAATAAGACACAGTTATAAATACCGATAAGCTTAACTTCGTGGCTATTAACACGGAGGTAGGGGGGATTGAATCCAGGTCGACCGTGCCGCTCTACTTTCACACAAATGCAGGTACATTTTATATCTTCCTCAGCCCTGATATTACTTATGAATTTATTTATTTATATTACGTCAAATTATAGTTGCGAACATTAAATTCAATTCATTCAATTAAATATTACCTATGAATTAATGTAAGAGTTATATATATTATTTGGTCAAAATATAGTTGCAAACATTAAATTCAAGTTAATAAATTCAATATTACCTATGAATTAATGAAAGAGTTATATATTATTCCAACAAAATATAGTTGCGAACATTAAATTATTTTTGTTATTGTTATAAGTGGCTCGAGGAATAAAACGGTTGTTTTCACTTTATTCTTGGGTTGCAATCTACCGTCACAATGCATTGTATACTTGCATCGATGGTCTCATGTACTAAGGCGTCACTAGACGGTCGGTGATCGACGTTTGAAGCAAATGCGGGTACACATTCTACCTGGTCGACTGGCATAATGGCGGAGCGCGGGTAGTACGGTCGTTCTAACAGACATTAGCTGTGCTAAAGATATCGAGGTTATAATTCCTGTGTGCACGCCGTCTAAATGTCAGGCTCATCTAATTCTGGCTGGGAGGGGGGGGGAGGGGATCGAGAAGCGCCAAGTGGCCTTGGGGCTGGGGTAAAGAACATCTAAACCTGTGTGCTTCATAAGGCCACGATCGATGCGCCAAGTGGCCTTGGGGTTCATGAAACCTTAACAGTTCGTTGGCATCCTCTTTCAACATTTAAAACAAGTTAGGGTTGTTTTGACATCAAATTTCCAGCATTAGCAGGTTTGACCCCACTGACCTCACGAAGAGATGGGTATGAAGAAGTGAGGGGCGGGGTGAGGTGAAGTGAGAGGCACATCATCAGAGCGAGGATTGTTGCGCCAAATTTCCAGGGTTCCAATTCCGTATCCAGGTGTCAATGATATCTAGCCGGAGTAAGCATAAGTAATAGCTTTGACTGTTTTCACATTTCAACCAGTTATAAGAAAATACTAAGTGATAGAACTGAATGCATAACAGCTAGTATGTTTATGACGGTAGGTACACACCACAGGGGTTCGAAACCCGATATTAGCTCCGTGTCATGATGTTTTACCGGGAGATGGGTGCTTCCCAGTCTCTTTCTCACTTCCTGGTCCTTACCTCCTTAGAGTAATTATCAAAATAAAAGTAATTATATTGTTAGAAAACCTATGTCAAATATAGCTGACCAAAGAAGGTGAAAGCCAGTGGACCAGGATTCGAATCTCCTGCAGTTTAGTATATTGCGAGAGTGATGTCTTGGAAATGTTTTTTTCACTCTCCCTCTACGAAAATGCGGGCTCACTTCTGTGCTCTTTAATATTTTATTCCGACAAAGCTGCCACGTATATATTGCCCGCGCCTTTCTGTCGCAACGTATTTTAGGGACAGAACGGGTGAAAAACCATATTCTTCTCTTGGGTTTGGCAACTAAGAGGCATGAAGCACCCGGCGAAAGATATCGGGGCTCAAATTTGTTTTGGGTGAAGTTGAGGTATTTGAATACCTGCCGAGGCGTACTATTGGTAGTTCTCACTAAATGTGTTTCCACTCTCTCTCCACGTAAACGCTATATTTTTCACGGTGTGATATATATATGTAAAAACTTTGATTTGTGTAAATAAATATTCCAAGCTGTGGAAAAACAGCTGTTTTAGAGTCCACAAAGAGACTTTTTTTCAGCCAATATTTATAAAATAATACTACAGTTTAGGTTATATTTTATAGATATTGATAGTATATCAAAATAGGTTGCTGCAGACCACATTTCTTGACGTATGAATACGTAAAATTAGATATAGTAGCTTTTTAGTTGGGGACTGTAGTTCGGTGAGACAGTGCTCAGCTCTCGTGTTCATCTCTAGGATTTGGTTGGAATCTCGTTGGGTTGCGGTGGGAATAAATCTCGATATTGAGATTATTCTTGCTTATTTATGTTTTCTCTCTTGCAGGCTGGGCCGCCCATCTATATAAATGGGACAGGAATATATAATAATAAAAGGAAATGTTTGTCTGTTTTTTTTGTTTTTTTTGTGATATACTATTTCGTCAAAATATAGTTGCGAACATTAAGGTCGATATTAATTATGATATAATATAAAAACTATATATTATTATTATTATTAGCACCGCGTCTTACTATCCTTTCGGGCTATACGCGCTTAATCTAGTGTGTAATGGTAGGGTGATTGTGAGATTAAATGGATGACTTACAGTTTAACGTGGAATCCGAACCACGGTGGAGGCCTGGCATTCCTCACATGAGAAAATTAAATGATATTTTATGTTGTTATAAGTGGCTGGAGAAATAAAACGGCTGTTTTAACTTTATCCTTGGATAGCAATCTACCATCACAATGCATTATATACTTTCATTGATGGTCCCACGGTCTAAGGCGTCACTAGATGACAGGTTATCAACGTTTGAAGCAAATGCGGGTACACATTCTACCTAGTCAAACGGCAAAATGGTGGGGTACCGAAAGTACGACCGTTCTAACAGACCTTAGCCGTGCAAAAGATATTGGGGTTCGAGCCCTTGTGTGTTCGCCGTCTAAATGTCCGGCTCATCTAAATCTGGAGGGGGAAATCGAATCCCCCACCGTGTATACTTTAGGTATTTCGCCCTCTGGAACATTTTCTTAATCATCCCTACCACACTATCATAATTAATATATAGACTTTTAGCAAGAAAAGGGTGCGTGTAACCCTGGAAGTGGAGGTTTGGGTTCAAAGAGGTGTATTGTCACTATTCTCCAGCGCCGGAACATTTTTACTTAACGGTGCATGACTGATACCTACATCCGCACATGTCGATGGACGATACTATACAACCAACTTTAGTAGACTTTAGCAATGGGGGATAGAGGTCCCTAACTGAGCATTCCAAGGCCAGATCTGTGTCAATGTTTGCAGGAAAAACCCATTACCACATAGGGATTACGACATCATTCAGGGTCGTGATCTATTCTTGTCTTGTCGAGCCGCCAAACTGACATTGGGTAACGACACCGGGAAACCCCATTACCCCATAGGGGGTTGTAACACATGCCTTGAAGGAGGGGGAGTGAGGGTAAGTGAAAGGCATATCAGCAGAGCGAGGGAACAGTGTAGCTTAGTTCATTCTGTGCCGTGACGATGTAAGGAGAGGTTTGTGCTGCCTGTCCAGGGAAGTGAAAGGCTGGCAAACAGCTGCCAGCCGGTCTCATTCTACGCTACGCTGTCGTCGGGAGATGTTCGTGCTCCCGCGCCCAATGCTGTGGACTGCACGCCTATAAATAAAAAATAAACTCCAACACCCATCCCAAACCTACCCAGGCATAAAAAACTAGTTTGGACAAGAACCAACATGTTTGGAACACTGGAAAGGGAGTCGGGGGAGGGTGGTGGTTCATGGAGAGAGGGTGGGATCAGGAGGAGGGTAGGGGTTTAGGGGGGAGGTAGAGGTAAAGCCAACAGCCAATCAGAGAGCGACAACAACATTACGTAATCATCACAATACACACACTCTCCACGTCGGGGTCAAAGTTCAAATGTCAAAGTAGGGGCGATACGCCCCGATAGGTAGTAATAGTAAATAAGATATAAACATTATAATTAGAATATCAAATTAGGAGCAGTTTCCTCTATGTTTGACAAATCGAAGCTAATACCCTTTTGCTGTAAGCGACTTCAATTTTTTTTTTATAACTGTGGCTGGTCCGCAACTAAAGTCAACGGGTGGGTCGAACGCAACGTGTCGCGTACAATCCTGTTTCAACGGTTTGAGCCAAACAGCTTCTAAACGGACAATGACGTTTTGAGTTCCGTCCTTTAGGCTAGTGACCGAGGGAGTGAGCCAGTTATTATGTTTTGTTTGGGCTTTACCATTACATTTTGACCAAAATAATTTTATAGACACAATCTACACAATGATTTAACACTAAATTCTACATAACTAGCTCTCTGGATATTAATTCAGCATTGTGGACGCGTGGACTATACGTCAAGTTCATCAGTTCTGGTTTGCCGATGACGAGGAGAGTGAGGCAGAAATTCCAACCAGTTTTAGGGAGGGCTGAGTTTTCTAAATGAATTTCTAATCTCCCTCCAGACAAACGAATGTACATTTTCTCTAAATTCCACAAATTCCCATCCCTACACATTTAGTAAGTATTTCTATAGCTCAAATGGGTATACAAAATATTTGTTGTTAAAGGGAGGGAATCGCTATCAGTCATCAACCACCTTGCTGGAAGTTTAACCACAGATCGTTACTCCATAAACGAAAGCATTATCAACTGATCTGAAGTTTTTTGAAAGGAAGAGAGTTATTAATAAAGATCTATTCTATTCTGGTTGGTATATTAGTCCACAGTAAGTTAGGAATATTTTAATTATTTAGATTACCATATCATAACTTTTATCAAGATATGAAAGATACCTTAAAGGTAAAAATTACTGAGAAAATGTTGTCAATCTTGTCTGAAATGGTATGCTAGGAATGAGGAGCTCGAGGATCTAGCCCTGGCCGTCTGTATTGAGGAGCTCGAGAATCTAGCCCTGGGTGTCTGTATTGAGGAGCTCGAGAATCTATCCCTGGCCGTCTGTAATGAGGAGCTCGAGGATCTAGCCCTGGCCGTCTGTAATGAGGAGCTCGAGAATCTAGCCCTGGCCGTCTGTAATGAGGAGCTCGAGGATCTAGCCCTGGCCGTCTGTATTGAGGAGCTCGAGAATCTAGCCCTGGCCGTCTGTAATGAAGAGCTCGAGGATCTAGCCCTGGCTGTCTGTATTGAGGAGCTCAAGAATCTAGCCCTGGCCGTCTGTAATGCGGAGCTCGAGAATCTAGCCCTGGCCGTCTGTAATGAGGAGCTCGAGGATCTAGCCCTGGCTGTCTGTATTGAGGAGCTCGAGAATCTAGCCCTGGCCGTCTGTAATGAGATACTATTTTCTAATTGGTTTTCACATCTCCCCATCGCAATTGCGGAAACATTCAATCAAAATTATATCTACTTCACCTCTACCTATTTAGAGTTAATAGCGTATAGCCCGGATGGATAGTAAGACGCCGTAACAAGTACTATTAAAATTATTATTTAGAGTTAATGTAAATAACTTTGGTGGATAATATTAAGGATTAATGGACAATTTTTTTTATCAACTTGCCTCAATCAAAACATTATTTTGATATAAACAGAAAATAATCTTATCAAAGCTATGGTTAATTTTTATCATTAATAAGTTCATATTGAAATTATTTTTATTACTATTACTTTCTTTCATACTGGAATTTATTTGGAGTGTGAAGAAAAACTACCATAATGTATGCAGTCAGAATTGAACTTGGGCCTCACAGTTACAAAGAGGCCTCCCCAATCGTCACCGTTGAGCATTTTTTTGTTTTCTAAGGTCTACAATAACCAAGGGGTCCTTATCTCTCTGTTCCATGAAGGTGGAAGCAACACCTCTATCATCCCTCGTGAGCTCTTCATCCCCCTAGCCAGGTCTCGTAATGACCAGAGGAACATGTCCCGGACAGTACGTGTAGATTATTCATCCCCTTCCTCCAACCCTTACAACCCCCACCACAGTTTCTAGCCCTTCGGCCAATTCAGGGTTTGAGAGAAGGAACTCACACCCTCATANCCCCCCTCCCCTGCCCATCTACCCCAAAGTGATTGTCGCACGCTTGCATCCCGTTTCGGATCCGTGCATTAATATCAGCGATCAGCTCGGAGGAGCCCGGCAGCTGTGGTTGGCATGGTAAGTGTCTGTCCACAAGGTTGCTCATAGTGTAGTGATCGGCAGTTGGCAGGCCTGTTTTTGGAAATTAAAATAAACAAGGAGCATTGATGAGTAGATATAAACACTTCAAAAACAAAAATGTACACTCCTTTTAATAATTGTATTGCGTGTAGAAATACGATTTACACAAACAATCTTCTAAAGATATTATTTAATATATTCATACAAAACGCAATTTAGTTTGCAAACAATTTTTCTGTAGAATCTATAGCTCGCAGATAGGTATCTATAGAGATCTGATTGACAAAATAATAAAAACCAAAATTAGGGAAATAGTTACATATACAAAAAAAATTGCTCAATAGATTACAAATTTCACTATAAGAGTTTATGACTTGACGAGAAATTACTCTTTTAGTGTGTAAAATAATCGACAAAAAAATATGAAAATATAAAAAGTAAAATCTTGGAAATTATTAGTCAAAAGTCAACCAGATCTATTTGAATAAGAACACCAAAAAATTACGAATTTGTATTAAAATTAAATAAATGACCTAGTTATAACTGATTAATTTTAATATAGTTCTGTTTTTATAATAGCGGAAGCTAATAAAAAAATATTCCGCTCTTCTTTATTGCGATTTGCTGACTGTATTGTGTTTATATATACACATAAAGACCAAGGGAAAACTGCCCAGAGTAAACTTTGCTTACGTTTTTATGCATCAAGGTGAAATTAAATCATCAACATTTTAAAGACTTATATATATTATATATCAGTCTGCTCTTTCAAAAAATATTTCTATCCAAGAAAGTTTCAGGATATATTTTTGATGAATTGTGTTCATTTCATTGCTGCTTATTGGCCAGAGTGAATGCTCTGAGGAATAAAATAGAGAATACCTATAGGAGCTAAGCTGACACAAAGTGTTAAGGCTGTGCAGTATCAATATGATCCACTGACAGGCATATTAAACTAAAACAAATATATTTTGGTGGAATATCCTTTGGTAACGATTAAGGAGGCCGCCTCGCTGAACGAGAAAGTATAAATAGGTGTCAGGTCCCATGGATTAAAATACAATAGCCCATGTCATTTATGGGCCTACTTCTATATTTTGTCCAAGTTTATACTCCTTTTCGCCCTTTACCTACAACTAGCCTTTGCCATGCCAACAAGAAGGAGGGCGGAGAAAACTACGAATACTCTTATCTCCACGTAAGAGGAAAGCTCGCTGCTAGTTCTCAAATATCTTTAAAATATTTATGTGAGACTATGAAATATGAATGTGTTTTTTAAAGGAAGGTTAAATCTATATCCCTTTTTCATAAATCCTAATCTCATCGCTCCACAAATATGCTTAAAATGTCGTTGAAACTGAGCTGATGTCACATTTTCAGACGATTTTTTTCTGTTAGTAAAACTCAAACTATAGGGTTGTTAA